>CAKNWT010319492.1:0-19039 GCA_932066315.1 Andricus coriarius
AAATGTCTCCAAAAATGGCTCAATATCTTTGGAAATCCTACAGAATTCTTTGATTTCCTCATGGAATAAACAAAATCCTCAAAACTTGTGAAATTCTTTGGAAAACTTCCGAATTCCTGGAAATCTGTAAAATAGTTTGGAATTTCCTCTAATTTAAATTAATTTGAATTTATTTTGTAAATTTTACTGAAAATCCCTTGAAACCTTTGCAAATCCTAAAAAATTCTTTAAAATCCCTTGAAATTGTTAGTGACACATTCGAGGCGATTCAGGGAAAATTCGAGATTCTCTTGAAGCTTGTTTAGGGGAACTTGAAAATTCTTGGAGATCGACAATTTTGAATAAAAAGTTTCGAGATTTTTGACTCGAAATCCCGAAATTTTTTTTTGATTCTCAATGTCTATCAATTGTTCAGATCACCTGAACATGTTTCGAAAAATCTTGAATTTTCTCGAGATCATCTTAAATGCATCAATAAACATTTTGATATCTTTTGAAATCCTTTAGATTCCCTTAAAATCATTGAACTCTTTGGAAAACGTAAGAACCCGTTAAAAAATGTATAAATTACTTGAAATATGTTGAATTCACATTAAATTAAACACATTAATTAAAGTTTTCGAAAAAGAAAACATTCAAGTTCCTAGAAATTTTTAAAGTCGCTTGGAATCCTTGAAGATTCAATAAAATCCTTAAATTTTGTGAAATTCCTCCAAATGGCTTAAAATCTTTGGAATGCGTTAAAATCCATTTTAAAAAGTTTATATACAATATTTGATATCCCTTCAACATAAAATAATTTGAACTTATTAATTAAAGTTCTATAAACAAAAAACTTCAAAATTATTAAAAATCTTTTAAATCCCTTGAAATCTCCAAAATTACTTGAAATACCTAAAGATTTAATAAAATCCTTAAACCTTGTCATATTTCCTAAAATACCTTAAAAACTTTAAAAAAATCTTTGATATTGCCAGTAATCCCTCGGAATTTAGTTTAATTTTATTTATTTTCCAAAGTTTACTAGAAATATCTTGAAACATTTGGAAATCCTAGAACATGTTTTGAAATCCATAGAAATCTCTGAAATTTCTTGAAACTTTTGGAGATTTAAAAATATCCTTAAATCTTGTAAAATTTTTTAAAATACCTTAAAGTTCTTCGAAATCTTTGGAATCGCTAGGAATCTCTCAAAATTTAATTTCGTTTCATTTGTTTTCCCAGCTTCACTAGAAATATCTTGAAACATTTAAAAATCTCCAGAAATCTTTGAAATACCTTGAAATCCTTAAGATTTAATCAAATCTTGAAATCTTGGAAAATTACGTGAAATACCTTGAAATCATTCAAAATCTTTGGAATCACAAGAAATCATTCGGAATTTAATTTAATTTAATTTGTTTACCAAATTTCACTAGAAATATCTTAAAATCTTTAAAAATTCTAAAAAATTCTTTGAAATTCCTTAAAATTATTGACTTTTTTAAAAATCTTTTAGAGTTCTTTAAAAACCGTTAAAATATATGAAAACCGTAAAAATCCGTTTAAAGATGTTTAAAGTTTAGATGTTTAAGTTTAAAGCTAATCATTTCAAATCCCTTCAATATACATTAAATTAAACTCATTTATTAAACTTCTCTATTAAATTAAACTCATTTATTAAACTTCTCTAAAAAAAAGACCGTTTAAATACCTAGAAACCTTTTTAATCCATTTAGGTCCTTGAAGATTTATTAAAATCCCATAAAATTCCTTGAATTATATCAAAATCCCTGGAAATCTTTGAAATAGCTGAGAATCCCTTTAGTAAATCTCTTTAAATCCTTAGTAATTCCTTAAACCCCTGGAAATGTTTTGAAAATCTTTAAAATTATTGGAAATATTTGTTCTTCATCTCTATAATGCTTTTCTTATAAGAACTTGCTTGAATTGATATTCTATAATGATTTTTCCAGGATAGCAAAATAATTATGTGATTTTAATTATATGAAAAAAGTGCATACATATGCGTACAATATTCTATATCTAGCAATGTCCAACTTTGAGAAACAGAATTTTGAGAAAATCTTAGATTTAAACTTTTATATATTGGAATAAAGTAAACGAGCCAATTATGCTTAAGACTATTTTGATCATTATTATCCTCATAATAATTTTACTGATTAAATTGGAATTTGCCACTGTCTCAGAATATTTCAAATTCGAACACAATTATACTGGAATGATAGAGAACTCATTTAAAATACTCTTCAACCCACCAAAATGGAATAAAAAGCCGATTTAAAATGATGTGAATAAGTTGGAAGCAACTGATTGAAAACAGAATAATTTTAAATGTTTTCGGACTAATGGCCGAATTTGGATTAACTCCGAATAATGGGCTAATTAAAGGCGAAATGATCCGAGATGAATTTCCTTATAGCCGAGTCAATCTGAATGAAATATTGATTCATAATGACACAAAATCACATGGATCTATATATCGGATTTAGTTTTATCCACGCAGATAAAGCGAATTCAATTACATTCCAAAACTTTCATCAGCGGGGAACTGAAAAAAGATATATTTGCATGTATTAATTATCCTTCTTCATATGTTTGAATGAGATGATGGTATACCTAATAAAATAGGCTCAAATTATCTGTCGTCAGATTTGAAAATATTTCAAGGTTGTAGAATCAGCGAGTTACAGGAACCGAGACAGGAACTTTTGGTACGGTTATAACCCAGAACATAAATTATACTGGGTGCGTAATTATGAAGCACTAAAGTGAGGATCGATGACAGAAGCAGAGATGTTAACCGGTCGTTTTCGGTGACGCTCTTCGTGTCAGACCATTCAGGTCCAGGTGACCCACGGTGGGCGAGGACAGTTCGCTGTGGGAAGTCTCGTCAATAAATTTCAAACTTTTCTGGCCACCCGATGTCTCACCGTTAAATAAATGTCCCCGGGTGGGTCTTACCGGTGGTCTTGGCTCAAATACGACTTCGCTACCGGCAAAACTTAAATAAAAACGGCCAGAAATAAAAGTAACTTGCATAACTAATAGACCTCAAACATTTCTCTTAATTTAATTTAACTGTACCAGATTACTAATTGGTATGCTATTCGTTGACTCGATATTAGCTTAAAAATTAAAAGTCAACCTTTTCTCGTTCTAGGCTCCTCTATCTATTTTATTTCACTCATTAAATAATTAGTTGTCCTCTTCTGGCGAGATTCCATCGAAAGTAAATAATTCTATTTCGAAAGTCTTACTTTTTCTGGAATCGAAGAAGAAATATATATATATTTGAGGAAGAAATTATCTCTCTAAATTTGAAATAAATTCTTTTTGGGACGACAAGGTCGTAAGCGCTACCGGTGTGTGACGTTGCCTATCTTAATTTTCGATTGACATTTATTTATCGGTTGACATTTAATTTTTATGGTCGCGATCCGTAGATAGGTTCAGGTAGTCGACGGTGTGTGGTCTTAAGAAACCAACGAGATATTACTGCTTTCTAGCAACAAATAGAGTATCCGCTGGATTTAGTGAAGGGTGTTGTTTTTACGAGATTCAAGTTGAACATGGGCGTCAAGTCATTAAATGATTTTCTGGAATCTTTGAATACTAATTAGAGTAGTGTGCTCATTTTTATTGCATACCTACACATGCCGCAGCACTCTTTATCACATTTTATTTATTGAGGTGCATTCAACCCAAAAATTTGTCTCTAATTAATCATTTTTAAATGTACATGTGGCAAGGAAGTGAAGACCACTGTAAAATTACGATGCATTTAGCACCAGGTTGCTCGATTCCAACTGGTCTCAGATACGAAATAATTTTTATGCACAGACGAACATGAACGATAATCTGAGGTTCGAGACAAAATTAGTGTATGGATGCTAATTGTTTGCTCTCTCGCGAGCCAAGTGCTAACTAATGCCGACTATCAGTCTTTCCTCTCACGCCTTGTTTGCGCTTATTGTGACACGCGTGATTTTTAAATAAATGTATATTGTATTTACCTAAATATAATATTATAATTATTCACGTTTTCTGGAAAAAGATTTTCTAAAGATTTTCAAAACGTCACACAAATCTGTAAAGTAGACCATATGGGACAACAGAGCCATGAGACAATGAGCACAACTAAGTAATGGCTGCATTTAAAAAGAAAGCTTGCCTCTAAATTATAAGATGAAGAGAGAATTGATGAATTGAGGCACGAAGCAAGGAAGAGCGCCTTTTGAATGAGGTTGTACCTCTTTGATGGGAAGCTTTGTAATACTTGGCCGGTATATTATACCCACAAAAGGATTGACAACTGCGAACAGTTTAGTGTCCCTTGCGTTTATTGTATTGGACTACCGCACTTTAACTTCTTCCGGACGAGAAGTAAGAAGGGGAGGCTTTTACAGGACAGATCTGTTACTCTCTTAGACTTGCCTTGGATACTCTTGACATTTGAATGCTGCTTCGATTTAACATGAGAGGTATACTGAGACAAACAGACAGAAGGAAAGAAACCAGCTAGAGAGGGGAATGGGATAAGGGGGAGGCGTCACATCAGCAGGAATATCGTTTCCATAATTGCGGACGTATATTGAGTTACTTATCAACTTCCATTTTTTAATCGCTTTTTATCTCAGAATAGCTATGTAAGAGTTTAAAGAAAAATGATGGAGACAGAAATTACGTTATTTTATTGTTAGCCATATTGTGTATATCTTCTATTTGATATTTTTATGCTTAGACATAAATACGTATTTTACGAAGCTTAGTTTACGAATGTAGTCTGAATTGGGGAGGACATAGTGATCCATTCTGAATTCATTTCAAACAGATTTCGCATTTTTCTAAACACACTTTTCATTTCTTCTGAATACGTTCTCGTTCCAAAATTATCTCACATTGTTCTAAACAAAGTTTTAATTTCTTCTGAATCCTTTCTTATTCCGCAACGATTTCGCAATATTCTAAACAAAGTTTTAATTTCTCCTGATTACTTTCTCATTCCAAAATGATTTTGCATTATTCGGAATTCATTGCAAGTGATCTAAAATTATTCTAAACAATCTTTTTATTCCTTCTGGAAACGTTCTCATTTTGAAATTATTGTGAGTTATTCTAAACATAGTTTTACTTTCTTCTGAATACTATCTTATTCTAAAATGATTTCGCATTATTAGGAATTCACTGCAAATGATTTCACATTCTTGCGATCAAAATTTTTATTTCTTCTGAATTTGTTATCATTCCAAAATTATTCCGCATTATTCTAAAAATGGTTTTCGTTTATTCGGAATACGTTCTTGTTTAAAAATTATCTGACAATATTCTTAAGAAAGTTTTCATTGCTTCTGAATACTTTCTCATTCCGCAAAGATATAAAATTATTCTAAACAAAATGTTAATTTCTGCTGATTACTTTCTGATTCCAGAATAATTTCGCATTATTCGAAATTTATTGCAAACGATTCCACAATATAACAAAGTTTTTGTATCTTTTTTGTCCATTTTTATGCCAAAATATTGTCGCATCATTTGAAACAAAGTTTTAATTTCTTCTGAATACATTCTCATTCCAAAATCATTTCGCATAATTCGAAATTAATTGCAAAGTACTTAAAATTATTCTAAACAATCTTTTCATTCCTTCTGAAAACGTTTTCATTTTTAAATTATTTTGCATTATTGTAAACATAGTTTTACTTTCTTCTGAATACTTTCTCATTGCGCAACGATTTCGCATTATTCTAAACAAAGTTTTTATTTCTCCTGATTACTTTCTCATTGCAAAATGATTTCGCATTATTCGGAATTCATTGCAACGGATTAAAAATTATTCTAAACAATATTTTCATTCCTTCTGAAAACGTTCTCATTTTGAAATTAATTTGCATTTTTCTAAACATAGTTTTACTTTCTTCTAAATACTATCTTATTCTAAAATAATTTCGCATTATTAGGAATTCACTGCAAATGATTTTACATTGTTGCGATCAAAATTTTTATTTCTTCTGAATATGTTCATATTTCAAAATTATTTCGCATTGTTCTAAACTAAGTTTTTATTTCTTCTGAATACTTTCTCATTCCGCAACGACTTCGCACTACTCTAAACAAAGTTTTAATTTCTGCTGATTACTTCCTCCTTCGAAAATGATTTCGCATTATTTGAAATTTATTGCAAATGATTTCACATTATTCTGAACAAACTTTTTATATCTTTTGTGTCCGTTTTAATGTCAAAATATTCTCGCATCATTTAAAACAATGTTTTCATTTCTTCTGAAAGCTTTCAGATTCCAAAATCATTTCGCATAATTCTGAATTTATTGCAAATGATTTTAAATTATTCTAAACAATCTTTTCATTACTTCTGAAAATCTACTCATTTCGAAATTATTTTGCATTATTCTAAACACAGTTTTACTTTCTTCTGAGTACTTTCTTTTTCTGAAATGATTTCACATTATTCGGAATTCACTGCAATTGATTGCACATGATTCAGATGATACTTTTTATTTCTGCTGAATATGTTCTTATTCCGAAATTATTCCGGATTATTCTAAACAAAATTTTCGATCTGTATGAATCCGTTATCATTTCGCATTATTACGCTTACATGTCGGAATAATTCCAAAATGATTTCACATTATTCTGAATTTATTGCAAATGATTTTAAAATATGCTAAACAATCTTTTCATTCCTTCTGAAAATGTTCCCATTTCGAAATTATTTTGCATTATTCTAAACACAGTTTTACTTTCTTCTGAATACTTTCTTTTTCTGAAATGATTTCACATCATTAGAAATGCACTGCAATTGATTGCACATGATTCAGATGAAACTTTTTATTTCTGCTGAATATGTTCTTATTCCGAAAATATTCCGGATTATTCTAAACAAAATTTTCGTTCTGCATGAATTCGTTATCATTTCGCATTATTACGCTTTCATTTCGAAATAATTCCAAAATGATTTCACATTATTCTAAACAAAGTTTTTATTTCTTTTAAAATCGTTCATTTTTCATTATCAGGGTCTATCGGATGCACGATTTTAAATTGTCGATAATTTTCCACTTTCCTTTCAGTGAATTCTGAATTTCTTCAGATCTATTTTGAAGAGTCCAAAATATTTGAATGACTACGAAAGATTTTTGAAGATTGAAATTTCCTTAAATTTTAAAAGATTTCAATGATTTATGATTTGGAACAAGGAATTTTAGAAAAGAAATCTGAATTATGATTCTTTACGGAAATTTCCTATACCAAGACACAATTAAATTGAGTTATAAAATTCTTTGTTCCAATTCAAAGTTAAATTTGTTTAGGGAATTTTGTTCTCATGTGTACACATCCAAAAAATCTACCACTGTAAAAGTTGTGCAAAGTGTAGTCCAAGTTGATGGTAGCAAATAGGATTCTTTTTGTCATTTGGACAAATATTTAACAAAGGGGAACTAGTGAAATTTTATTTATGGATATTATGCGAAGAGGTTCCTTTTCGAATATACTTAATTCCTTTCGAAAGGGATGACAAAATCTTAGTCCCAGATTTGGTCTAAAGATTTGTGAACGTTCTATGAAATGATCATCACCTTTTTTAACCACATTAAAAATCTGAACCCCCTTTTTCAAAATAAATCCACTTTTTCAAGTTCGACCCATTTTTTTTATTTTTCTTGTCTTAAAATAATGATTAGAATTTTTATTTTCAAATTCGTGTAGGAGAAAATCACGCTTTTTTTGTCTTCCAAAAATTAAACTTTGTCCACTTTGTTTTCGATTTTGAAGAATGGCTAAAAAAGAGCCTCTTTACACAAAATCCAAAAATTTGCTCCCCTCCCCCTTATTAAATATTTTAGTTCCATTCGATTTTTGGGGTGGGTTCACTTTCAAAAAATGCCCCATGTACAAAATTTTGAATAATATTCAGAAATATAGTAACTTCCTTTTCCCAAATTTGGAAGAGGGTAGTTTCAAATTCTGACCTGGGACAGTGATTTTTTTTTTAATTCCCTATTTCTGAATTAGAATGAAAATTATTTGAGAAAATTCATTGAGAAATTAACAAATTAAATCTTTCAATTTAACTTTTCATCGCCCTAAAGTAGAAATTATAATTACGAACAAAATTTCCTGTTCCAAATATGTAAAACCTAAAATGAAAATTATAATTCTATACGAAAATTCCCAGTTCTACCTCAGAATTATAATTATTTTGAAAAATTTTCTATTCTCAAGTGATAAGTTTAATTCTCTCCAAAATTCGTCTGTTTCAAATTCACAATTATGATTCTTTACGAAATTCGCTGTTCAAAAATATAAATTATAATTCCCTTGCTGAAATTCCTGATCACAAAGTCGTTATCATACATCATTGTTGCAATCCCCTCTCATTTCGAATTCATTCCAAATCATTTCGCATTATTCTCAGAGAAATTTTCATTTTGTTTGAATCCGTTCTCATTCCTCTTTTACTCAAAAATGATTTTCAATGATTAAAAACAAAGTTTATTGAAAACAAATGAATATTATAATTTGTATCAGACAGTTTGTATCTGTCCCCATTTTTTCCTGAACCCTTTTCCCATTAAATTTTAAAAAGCCAATATAAAGAATTCTGACCTTTTCATCCATTCTTTTAATCAAAGTTTTAATTAATTTGCAAGTGTCATAAACAGAAAACTACATCCGAAAACATGACGCTTTCGAATAGATTCTCTTCGACGATACCGATTTCAAGCATATCCTAAACGATTTATTTGCTAATTTTGTTAATTTGAAGGACATCAACAGCAAAGAAATGGTTAACGATTCAATCAAGAAACGAAGCCTGAAAAATAAATTTAAATGTAAAAAAGTTGAGTTCTTAAAATGGAAACATTAAAAAAATGACTTCCTACAGAAAACATAAAACAGTCATTTATAAAATAATAACTGTTAATTTAAATAATTTAATAGAATTTATATCTATATATTATAGTAAATTATAATATAAATTAAAGTTCAGTTGCTAAGTTGATCATTAGTCAATAGAGTGGCTTTGCTCTCCAGGCATGATCATATTTCACTTCCAGGTATCCCTCAGCGAGGTATTCTTCCAAATTGGCTGTAATATGGCAGGTTGCCATATACCCATGGCGTACGACCCCATGCCTGTGGTGCGAGGCTACCAACTACTGCCCAAATAATTTGTATTTCTTTTCTTCCTTTTCTTCCTTCTCTTCTTTCGTTGACGTTCAAGTTTCATCACACATCCCAAATCGCTTCGTCCCAATTCCCAGCCAGATTGCCCAAGTACCAGTTTGAAGAAATAAAAATCGCTTTTCGCACGCATTAAAATTTTAGAAAATTAATAATTATTGATAATTAAAAACAATTACCAGACTGTTTAGTAAATTTATTCTTAAAAAATAAAAAAAATAAACGTACTCCGTGTAATTAATTCTTACGTGCGACTGTTCGAGAATGCGATTTTCCCTACCTCAATTTGATTTCACCACTTGGGACGTAGCGCTTTTACATATGATTATAATTAAAATGGTTAATTTTTGAAAAGGAAGCATATCTTGGTAAAGAATAACTACCGGAAAGACTATTAATGGCTATTCGCCTATTATTGGATGCTCCCTTTGATTTAGTTGTCACGCTCGATCACGTGTATATCGTTTGTATATTATTTGTATAATTTGTATTTGTTTCACGCCCGGTTAAGTGAGGCCTAACAGGTAAAGTTGCGGTGCTTTTTCCACTACTCGCAGGTGAGTCTAGCGATAGAGAATCCGTCGGAATTTGAATCTAAATTAAAATTTATTCATCCTGCCTCTTAATCCTGAGATAAGATTCCAAGTAACGGGTGACCGACCCAAAGAACGTGCCCATTCTTATCCCAAGCCTTAAGTCTACACGATTAATTTTTAATTTCCTGTGTTTAGAACAATTATACCAAACTCTCTTTGTAAAGTGTCAGATAGAATATAACGGAAACTCACCTCGAAGCAGAATCTTCTTCAAAGACCTTCTGACTGTCGTGCAATTCCATCTGCGATTCCGAAATTGATATTGACATTCTCTTGTGCCGATCTGTAAGCCTTTAGTAATTTCCTTGAGCAGTGCTGGCTCTTTGTTACAAATGTGAGTTAATTTACCTCTCAACCGGCGTGTCTTTTTGCAAATCAGCATTGGATCCATCACCATCTGGCTGCCCAAAGTCCTGAAAATTATTTTAATTACTTTAGACAATATCAGGAATTATATTTTCATTCATAGGCTTCTCATTCTTAACTCTCAAGTAATTCTAAAAATTTGCCGCCATGTTAGGGGAAAATCTGCGAGATTTTTAAATTCCTGTAAAAAATGCGAAAGAATGAATTGATTGACTCGTGCATTTCTTCAAGGAATCTGAAATAAAAGATCCTGAAATTTGACGATCTACGAGGAGGACGAGAGTTTTTACATTCCTCGAGGAAATCCGTGAGCATTAATTGATTGATTTGCAAATTCCTCCAGGCACCTGAAATTCCTTGCGGATTTTCTCGTGTTTTGATTGTTCGAAAATAACAAGAAGGTTTCCTCCAGAATTTCTTAAAAAGGGAATATGGTGTTGGAAATAAATTCTAATAAGTACCTGAAATACTCATATCTTATGCTTCAAAAACCACTTGAAAAAGTGAGTTCTTTCTTTTGGTATGGATCCTAAAACAAAAGACGCATAAATTTGCCGCCCTTAAAGGAGGGAACTCGCGAGGATCAGTTGATTTACTCTTTCCTTTCCGAAAGGGATCTGAAAATTCTCGCAGATTTCGTTGAGAAATTTAAAAAAACATGGCGGGATTTCGTCTTCAGAGGATGGCAAAGAGAGTTTCTTGTTTCCGAATCCTCTCCAGAACAAGTACCTCAAACTTTTTCAAGTGAGGATTTTCAAATTCTTCGAGGAAAGCCGCGAGGATTAATTGACTCATTTGCGGATTTCCTCAAGAAATCTGAAAATCTTCGCGGCTTCCTTTGAAGAATTTCAAAATCCCTACAGGATGTCCTTGGAGAGTTTTTCAACAGGGAATGCGGCATTGGAAATATGAGATGATAAATACATAAAGAATTCATATTTCATCCTTTAGAAACGACTTGGAATAGTTTGAATTACTTGTTCTGGAATGGATTCGGAAACAAGAAACTGTGAAATTTCCCATCATCTGAGGATGAAATCCCGCAATGATTTTTAAATTCCTAAAAGAAAAGCCGCAATGATATACAGATCCCTCGGGAAAATCTGCGAGGCAATCTATCAATCCTCGCGAATTTCCTCGAGAAATTTGAAAATCCTCTCCGGATTTTCTCGCGAGGATTTTTCTAATAGGGAATACGGCAACGGAAATATAAGCTGATAATTACCTAAAATACACATATTTCAACATTTACTTGTCCTGGAATGGATTCGGAAACAAGAAACCCTAAAATTCGCCACACTGAGGAGGAAATCCAGCGAGGATTTTCGAATTCCTCGAGGAAGTTCACAAGGATTTTTAGATCCCTTACGAAAATCATCGTGTTAATCAATTAATCTGCACGAATGTCATCGATGAATTTGAAAATCCTCGCGAGAATTTTTTTAATAGGCAATACAGCATTGAAAAAATGAGCTGATAAGTACATAAAATACTCCTACTCCATCCTGCAGCAACGTCTTGACAAAGTCTGAGTTACTCGTTCTGGAATGGATTCGGAAACAAGAGGGTCATGTGCTTTAAATCCAGACAAACAGGACGAACTAACATGTCTCCTGGCCGCATTTACAAGACGTGACGACGTGTGCGTCGGGCAGACTTGAGACTGATTCAGACTGTGTGAAGCATCTCGACTTCCTCTCGATCTTTCACTTGCCAATCAAGAAGGGAAGAGGAATAGAGGACTGTGTAGTTTATGTCTTAACTCTGTACGGATTTTTCATGTTTTATGACTGCAAGATTCCAAGAAAAGAAAATCTAATCTCTATATTTAAGAAAACTTTAACTTCCCAAAGGAATTTCTTGACTTAAAATTATTTCCATTACATATTACTTGAATTTTTCTTGGAATATGGATTTCAGCAGACTACTAAAAAAGTTGGAAGTCAATGATTCCAAAAAGATTCAATAGTACGTTTCATTAGTATTAGCTTTTTTTCTAAGCTCACTGAATTTTGGTGAACCAAGCCGCGCTTTCCAGTTTTCCTTGGCTCATGCCATTGGATCAGCAGGAGCTTGTTAAAATAATTATTATCCTTCTTTTGTTCTACAGAAATATCTAATGGAATGGCATCCATTGCATTCAACCCAACTCGAAAAAATAGACTATATCTAACAAAGCGAATGGCAGACCATTTTCCAACTGATGCAACTCGAAAAAACAATTATAATTCGTGTTCGATTCACAGTACATCCTGAAGTATCAAAACTATTGCAGCGTAATTCAACATTCTATTTAATATAAAAATGATCTAATTTCAAGAATAAACCAAATGCCTAACTTGAAGCCTAATTTCACGGTCCTAGCAACCGACAGTCCAGTTGCTTTTTTTCAAACATCTCACCAAAAACAAACTCAGTATTAACGTGTAACTGCTGCAAACCACTTTGTTTCAACTTCAAGGTCAAATTAATGTCCCAGGATTTGTTGAGATTATAAAGCGATATCTTTGATTGATGCAACATGTTAGTCAAAGCTAAGATTCATCTAAGATGTTTACACACAATTCTGTCCTAAATCATAGTTTAGGAGGAATGAATTGTTTTTGTGAACTTTAAGATTGAAAATTCAAGACTTTATTTAAGGATTGGGCTGGAAACTCGACTCTTCATTCGTCCTTCCGCGATTCAGTGTCCTTGGTCACGACAAGGTTCCTGACTTCCGTTGGCGTGGACCCTTTCCATTCCAGAAGAAGCAGAGCTGAGCGGTGCGAGATATCCGAAGAATTCGGCGGTGGAGGCTCATCCCTAGTCCCCTTGTCCGTTCTTGTCCACCTTCCTCTTCCTCTCGGGCTTGTTCGCTGAGCTCGATCGGGAACGCGTCTTTCGGCGCAGACCAGTAATCTCTCCTCTCCTCTCTTATTTTTCTCTCTGTCCTACAGTAAACCAGCCCGAAAGAGCCAGCCAGCAACGCTCGTCACTGTCTATCCAAGATCCAAGCAGACAGCGTGGAGCTGCCTTGGAGCGAAGTGAGTGCTTCTAATGAGGCAATAAATAAGTCGACCGCCCTAACCGGCCTCTCCACGCTTTTCGTTCGCGACGCGACGACGCGGACGTTTCCATCCTCCTTCCTTGGCTCCTACTTTCCGCTAAGCTCTTCCTTTCAAACTTTTTGCGTTCGTCTTATCGAATCCAGCTAATAATGCCAATAATGCCAATGATACCAATGAAGTCACTATTCTCTAGGCGTTTAACTATGTCTCTATACGAGTAGTCGAGTGCAGCTGATTCATGGAACATAAGTAATGAAGTTGAACTCTTCTTATCTAACTCTTTTCACCTGAAATTTTGAAGATTTGCGAGCATTTGCATTTTGAAACTCATCTGAAACAGTCAGCTCATTATTCGAAGTCGATCCAAATGATTCATCCATCAATTTGCAATCATTTAAAGTGATTATGTTGTCAATCGACAGTTACTTGAAACGAATTTACATAAATCGGAATCAATTTCTCATTCCATCTGAATTCGATGAGGGACTATAGTACATTTCAAATAAGTTCGCTATTTTGCTATAATTCCAAATGATTTCGAAACATTCTCTGACAGTTTTTCATTCCACTTTAATCAGCAAAATGTTTCCAAATATTTCCGTTCCAAGTCCGAACTCATTCTGAATGATTAGACTGCCTTCTTAATAATATACACCTGTTTCTGAATGATTCCGTTCTCAATCTGCATTACTTCCTAATGGTTGCAGATGATTGTGAACCGACTGCTCACAAGTCATTCCGAATGATTCTAAAATGATTTTGCAATATTCTAAACAAAGTTTTCATTTCGTCTGAATGTGTTCTCATTTTGAAGTTATTCTAAATAATTCTAGCCTAGTTACAAAACTTCATTTTGGGTGGTACCACATTATTATGAACAAAGTTTTTATTATGTCTGAATCCGTTTTATTTTCGCATGATTTCTCCGTCATTCCGAATTTATTCCAAATGATTTCATGTTATTCTAAAACAAAATTTGTATTGTCTGCATCCTCTACCAGCCAACAGAATTATAATTCTGACTTGAAACAAAGAATTTGCGAAGAGAATGATGATTTTAATTAGGAACAGGGAATATTCGAGAGCAATGATAATAATTTTGAATTATGATTATGACTTGGAAAAGGAAATAAGCGAGAAAAATTTTAATTCTCACTTGGAACTATGCATTTTTCTAAAGAATTAGAATTTTGACTTGGAACGGGGAATTTCCTAAATTAATTATAAGTTTCATTTGGAACAGGGAATTTTCGAGAAAAGAATGATAATTCGAATCTGAAACAACAAATTTGCTAAACGTATTAAAATTCTGATTTAGAACTGTGTATTTTTCAAAAAATTACTTTTCTGGCCTAAATCGAGGAATTTTCGAAAAGAATTATGATTTTAATGTGCAACGGGGAATTTCAGAAAAAAATTATAATTTAGATCAGGTGAAAGGAATTTTTCCAAAAGGATTCAAATTTTCACTTAGAACGGGGACTTTTTTAAAAGAATGATGATTTTCATTCAGAACAGGGTGTTTTCGAAAAAATGATCATTTTATGTCCAGATAGGAAAGTATTTCATTGCATCACAAGGATCGTATTTTTAACAAGAAAATATTTCTTCCTTGTCTCGAAAATTAACTTGCATCGCATTTTTAAACATAGAATATTTTTATTTTCTCTACCAGATTTTTTTTCAAATTTAACTATTTTGGTGGAAAATTAATTTTTTAATTTAAATTTTTATGTTATTATTTAACGATTTGTTTAAAAGCTGAGTTGCTTTGTGGTGAATTCACTTTTTCTGTTATTAAAGATTTAAATATTTGTTAAAAACTGATTTTTCAACGTGAAATTTAAATATTTAGTCGAAAATAAAGATATATTTCAAAAGTTTTTTATGTAGAAAACTAATCGTATTGGTTAAAAATTTATCTTTTTAGTTAAAAATTCTAATATTTAGTTCATAGTTGATCTATTTTGTTGAAAATTAATTTTTAGCATTTTCATCATTCAAATTGAAAATTCATTTCTTTGATTCAAAATTTAACTATTTTTTTTTTAATAAGTTTTTTTCGTTGCATTTTTTTACCAAAATACAAACTATTCTATTTTTGGTTTAAAAATCTTCTCCAGTTGAAAATGCTGCTATTCAGTTGAAAATGTATCTTTTTTATTTAGATATTTAATAACTTGGTTCAAAGTTAAGCTCCTTTGTTAGAATTTAATTTTTTCCGTGAAAGATTTATAATTTTTATTGAAAATTCATCTCTTTGGTTAAAAACTAATTTTTTTCAAATTAAAATTTAATAATTCCACTTCTGGATCAAAATCGATATTTTGCAGTTTAAAATTTATACATTTTGTTGAAGGTCAAATTATTTTGTTAAAAACTAACTTTTTTGATAGAAATTCATCATTTTGATTAAAAATTTACTTGTTTAGTTAAAAGTCGTACTGTTTTGTTCAAAAAATTTTTTTGTGGAAATGCTATCTTCTCTGTTGAAAATTCAACTAAAAAGATTTTCTGAAAATTTCAAATTTTTTTTCCACAAAGTCCGCATTTTAACAGTTTTATCTTATTTTCCAAGATTTTTGATCATATGAACTCGAGATAAAAAATATGAAATCCAAGTACTTTTTTAATATATGTAACATTCGGAAAGCAGTTCCAAAGTATTCTTTTTAAGTAGTTCAAAAAAATAAAATGTTATATTTCTCTCCCTTTTTCGATATTGTGCACCATTTTTTGAGTATTCTTATAAATGTAGATTGTTATGAAAATTTTTTGGTGAAAAATATTGAAGAGTAGAAAATAAATTTTTGTAAAATTCTTCGCAACGAAAAATTTCTATTTAGCACTACGTTGCTTCTCTTACATTTTTCAAAGAAAATAATAAATTCGTTTATTAAAAAAAAAAACGGACTTTGGCTTGTTAATTTTTTACTTTTTGCATTTTAATATAATTAGTGAAAATTTGCGGATTTTGATGGGCATGCTTAATGGGCATTAATTAAAAAATGTTTTAAAAAATGTGAATAGAGGTACTTAGAAAAGTTTAATAAAAAAAGGCGATTCTGTAATATTTTTATTTTTATTGACACAGTTAGAAGATAATTGTGAAACTTGTAAACAGGATCTATTACCTTCACCAAGATACCATATTAACAATTGATTTTTCTTCAGAATGATGAAACAAATATTGTTTACACATCTGATCAATTTTATCTTGCTTTATTCACGCCTCGTTTCTAGATCAGCTGAAAATATTTTGTCTAATTTTTAATGAATTTTTTAAATCACCAGCAGTTTATTTTATACCTTAATTTATATTTATCACATTTCTATCGATTATATTTTCATTTATTATTATTAAGAAAACTTGAAATTAATTTAATTTTCAAAATGAGTAAATAGGACCCCTGTTCCCATGATTTGAAACATGGTCGTAGATAGTCCAGCTTTCTAGGACGAATTTGTAACCTATTTATTAATTATAATTGATAAATATCACAATCCTCATCAAATAAAATCCAAGCGAGATGATATGAAAATTTTAATTTTTGTCAAATAACAATTTATATAACAGGTATATTATATAATTATATAATTATATCATTTATCGTTATCTTTCACGTTCATGATACGCGAAGTGGAACAAATCGAGATTTTATTTGAAAGGAATGTTATAGAATAGTTTGTAATAATACAATTTTTCGTAGAATTTAGTTTTGTCATAATTGTAAATAGACTACATCACACAGAACAAGGTAACGTATTTACAAGTAATCTTCCGGAAAAATGATGAAATGAGAATTATTTACAAGCATAATCTATTTTACCTCGTTTTATTCACGCCTCGAGTCTAGGTTCGACGAAAATATTTGTTTAATTTTCAATCAAATTTAATTAGCAGCAGCTTATTTTATTTTGTAATTTTTTCATAACATTTATATTCGTTTCGTTTTTATATTAATTAGTATTCAGGAATGTAAACAATGAGCTAGTTAAGAATCGTTCCGAGAATAAAATAATCCATTGTTAATTAAAATTGAATAAAAATTTCGTCACTGACCATTATCAGATGACCTTTTTTCCAAAATTACGAAAATGAACGTAACATCACAGAGAACATTAAAATGGATTAATTGTTTAACAAATTGAATAATTGTTTAATAAAATTTATTATTATTCTTAAAAATATTCTCTTTGAATAATGCTAGAAATTGCGGTTTTTTCTCAAATTTGCAACTTTTTGTCCACTCTTTACTTGGAGTGAGTTAATATTTATTTTAATTTAGGAAAAATAATTGTATTAACAAATTATTATTATTGTATGTAGCTATCTTCTCTTAGATAAGTGCTAGAAAAATTGCGGTGCTTTTCTGAAATTTTTGACTTTTTGTCCAATTTTCAACTAGAGTGAAGTAATAATGAATTCAAGGTGAGAAAATCAATTGTTTAAACAACTTATTATTGTTAATAATATTCTCTTTGAATACTGATAGAAAATTGCGTTTTTTTCAAAGATTTTAAATTATTTGTCTATTTATCACTTGAAGTGACTTAATAATTAATAAAATTTAGCAAAAATGATGGTTTAAATAAATAATTGTTGTTCATAACTATCTTCATCCATATTAATGCCAGCTAGTTGCGGTTTTCTTCTGAAAGTTTAATTTTTTGTGCACTTTTCACTTTGTGAGGTAATAATTAATACAAGTTAACAAAAATGCTTATTTAACCAATTTATTATTGTTTCTAACTATCTTCTTTTAGAGTAGTGCTAAAAAGTTGCTTTTTCCTGAAATCTTCAGTTTTGCTTTGACTTTTTAGTTATGAACTAATAATAAGTGAACCTCAAAAAGAATAATTTTCTAAATAGTATTTTACTTTTTCAAGTAAATTATTTTGGCTCTTGTCCCAATGTTTAAAAAACAATGATATAAACAAAACAGCTATCTTACACAAGAATTAAAAAACAAAGAATTACATAATTAGGAGTAGGTGTGAGGACTAGATTTGTAAATAAATTGCAAAATATATTGACGAAAAAGAAAGATATTGTTTAAAATATGTTTCTCTCTAATGCTTATTTATTATTTTTTCTCAACTAAAAAGACAAAGCAATGTTAAACATTTCAGAAAAAATCGCAACTTTCTAGCACTTATCTAAGAGAAGATGGTTATAAACAATAATAAATTGCTTAAACATATCTTTTTATTAACTTGCATTAAATATTACGTCACAAATTGAAAAGTCCACAAAAAGTTAAAAATTTCAGAAAAAACTGCAAGTATTTGGCATCAATAGAGATGAAGACATTTATAAATAACAATGATTTGTTTAAAACATTACTTTTGCTCAACTTAAATAATCATTAAGTCACTCCATGTGAAAAATAGACAAAGTGTTGAAAATTTCACAAAAAACTGGAACTTTCCACCATTAAGCAAACAGAATATTAAGAACAATAATAATACATTGTTTAAACAATTATTTTTGTTAACTTGAAATAATTATTACTTCACTCGAATTGAAAATTGGAGAAAAACTTAAAATTTGCAACAAAAAAAAACCGCAACTTTCTAGCACTTATCTAAGAGAAGATAACTATAAACAATGATAATTTGTTCAAATAATTATTTTTGCTAAATTAAAATAAATATTAATTCACGCCAAGTGAAAAGCTGAAAAAAGGTGGCAAACTATGCAAGATACGAAAAAAATTAATTTATAAAAACTGTGCCCCCGAAAAAAAACTGAAAATTTGTTATCAATGACTTTTTTATAGGACCCGTAGTTTTTGTTTTAAATGTAAAAAATAACAC
>CAKNWT010319504.1:11874-23839 GCA_932066315.1 Andricus coriarius
ACTTTTATATCACTGTGAATGGATTTCCAACGACCTAAGTATATCCAATTTTCAAAAATAAATTCTTGAATGGCGGAAATCATTGAAAAGTTATTGAAAATTATTTAAAAAAATATAACATTTCTTATAAGAAGGTGGTTTGTTCTTTTCGATGTGTAAAAATAAATGTTTAATCTTTCCCCTATTTTCCCCATTTTCGCGCGAAAATTACCCTATTTCCCCTTTTTTGAGCTCCCTTTGCGCTGTGATCCCTGGATGCACATAGTTTTCAAATTTATACATATTTTTATTAAAATGTCAACCGGATACTTATCAGAAATAAGTTTGTCACATGGTTGTACATTAGGGTGGTTCAAAAATACATTGCAACATTTTTTTCACTCTAGAGAGCAAGCCCCCCCCCCTCCCAGTTTCCATTTCCGGAGAAAGAAAGTCCGTAATTTTTGTGTTCGAAATTCAAATATTAACACGTGCTACTGGGCACTTCAAAATCCCATTTAAATAACATGAGTTTAGTTTTTTGATTTTTGGGTCGCATTTGGGGTGCTGGGGGGGGGGGGGTAAATTAAAGTTATTAGTATGGTTTTATTTCGTAGACACTCTGCAATCCCTAAAAAACTTGGCATGTTACGATCAAAACCTGAAGTATGAGGTCAATTTTTCGAAAATCCAAAATTTCTCTATGTTAATTAAATGGGATTTTAAAGTGCCCAGTGTTTATATTTGAATTTCGAAAAAGAAAAGAATTACAGATTTTCTTTCTCCGGAAATGGAAACTTGGAGGGGGGGTGACTTGCCCTGTACCTCGAAAAGCGTTTTTTGGACCACCCTATTGTACATAAACTGTGTTTTAAAAAATGATACCCTCGTTAAGTATACAAAAAAGGTATTCTGAGGAAGATGCCATATATAAAATATGTGCATAATTTTGTTATGTACCTTTGAGTACCATTGTAATATTTTTTATCCATTAGAAATTTTATGCTGACTTTGTCTAAGTTTTCACTTTTATAATTTTATTTTTAGATTACTTTTTATACCATTTTTATACCTTGTTTTGTATTCGTTTCGGAATAATTGATAGTGATTTTTAAGAATTCTAATGCTTCGGATTTTTCCTGAGGTCTGTGAAAATGCTTTAATTGTATTTTTTTAATGTTTTAATTTTTTCTCCCCAAAAAGTGGTATGGGACTGTTTCCAAAATCTGGCAATACTTGAGATTTCTCGTGTTAGATATCAATCTTAGTTGACGTCGTAACTTTGAATACTGTACCTCGTATATTTCGATAGTGGTATTTTCTTTCTGTTATAAAAAAAGTCAAAAAAGTATTCAGTTTAATTCTGTTGTCTTTTTGAAAAATTTTAAAAATTACCTTTCAAAAGGTTTTAACTTTTAATTTTTTAATATACATCAAAATAAAACTTCCTTAATTTGAGACTTCGATTGTGATTTTTAACAGGAATTTAATTAATGGCGTGATGACTAGAAAAAATATTGGATTTTAATGTGTGCATTTATACACAGAGAGTTAATCTTTTTCAATTTTTGTTTCTAATACTTATTTAAATATATCGTGTTTTGAAAATGATGAATTTCAACAAAATTGATTGTAATGGGGAAATGTAACTGATATTTTTGGCGGGCCGGTTAAAAACATCAGTGAAGTCCATTTAATTAACACAACAAAAATCGGGATGAGCTAATTCTTGGTTTAAAATTGTTTTTTCATTCTTATTATACAAAATAATTTTTATACGTTTATCAGATTTTCACTAATTAATGGATAATTAGTCAAAGTAATTCTTTGTAAAAAGATAGGTGTGTTTATTTTCAGGTATTATGTGAGTTTTAATTAGCATATGATTCTATTAATCAAACCTTGTAGTTTTCTTATAAATAATTTTCCTGGTGAGATCTAAATTGGTCTCGAAACATCTTGGTGGTTCCCTAGTAGTATAAAAAAGACGGAGAAAGAATAAGGAAAAAGTGAGAGGTAGGTTTTGGTTCATTTTTTCCTTTTTCTCCCTCTTTTTTTCCCTTTGTAAGGTATTTGTCTCTAATGAGCCGAAGAGGAGGTAGTTTTGGAAACCTAATTTTGAATTGTGAATCTGTTTCATGCTTTGATTTCTCTGCATAAAATTATTCATAAGAAATTAGATTTCATTTAGATCTTACAATTAAATAAAAAATGTAAAATAAAGACACTAAACTTGTGATTCATTCCAAGCTGCTGGGTTTGCTTATGAATACTTTGAGTTCTTTTAATTGAGCCCAAATAATTTTTTACTCAATTTCTTAAAAGAAATCTTTTTATTTAAATGTTTATATAAAGAATGTTTTATATATTAGCAATTTTTATAAATGTATACATTTTCGAATTGTTTCTTGTCCTGTTTGGAAAAATGTAATAATCTAAATAGATTGGTTCAGAATCAACCATAAAATTAATTGTTAGTCTATTTTATATGCTTCAATAAGTCACTTTATTTTGAAGTAGTGTCAATTTTAAAAAGCTTCGGTAGCTCAGGGGCTAGGCGTTCGAGCTTCAAGAACTTTCTGGTGGTTCAGATTCCACCTTAAGAATTAGGTTCCCTTAAGATACAAACCTATCGTATACGCCGATTACAGGAAACAAAAAATTAACTTAATTAAATATCTGTAATTATTTTCAACAGAGTTATGGCGCAAATCGAGCGAGGAGAGGCAAAAATACAAAGGCGTGCTGGCATCAAGAAAGCCCTCGACGCTAAAATGGCGAGGTACCGAGCTCCCTTCCACCAATTGAGAATAGCTTACGGAACCAACAAAGGCAAAAATTACACCGAAGAGGAGGATAGATTCTTAGTTTGCATGCTGCACAAACTAGGTTTTGACAAGGAGAACGTCTACGAAGAATTGAGAGCGACCGTGAGGTCCGCTCCTCAATTCCGTTTTGACTGGTTCGTAAAATCGAGAACAGCTCTGGAATTGCAGAGAAGGTGTAACACGCTTATCACTCTAATTGAACGAGAGAATCAGGAACTCGAGGAACGGGAGAGACAGGAAAGGAGGAAAAAAGGAGGCAACGCAGGTACTAAACCAACCTCAAAACGCAAAAGTGAAAACTTACCAGCGCCTCAGCCAAGAAAGAAAAAGAAGTAGATGTAGATTTTCATCCATTTCTTGCACTCACCCAAACGGACCAAAAGAGTAATTTATGAATTTGATTTAAAAGCATAGGCACGTAGTTTAAAAGTTGAAAACCTTAGACCGTGCGGGTGGGGATGAGAGGTTTTAAATACGTGCATTCTCGTTTTTCCTCGAATAATTGCAATGTTCTCTTAATTCCTTATAATTCGTTCATTCAGCTTCTGTTTTAAAAGGCTGAGGTTGAATTGATACTTACGATTTTGAAACTACGTTTAGTTAATGCAGTATTTAAGAATTTTTCACCTTATTTAACGTACTTTCTATGAAACGAGTGTAAGATGGAAGAGGGAATACAGAACGATTTGCATCTTACACTACTACATTTATTTATCTTCAAAATCCTGGATCCTCTGAAACAAGAAATAAAAATACAAAATCGAGATACTGGTTCTTAAACATACCTTACGTTAATTTACAAAGATTCTAGTTCTCGGGCGCTTTTTTTCACTCTACCCTGGATGCGAACATCATCTCGGTTTATCAGAAATGAGCTCGTCAAGCTCGATTCTGGTACAAATAAAATATACACAGCTTGCGGCTTTATAAAAACGTAAACAATCACTTGAAGTAAAAAAATAAAAGCATAAGTTCCACAATATAAATTCGCTGTGTTTAAATTAGTCTCACTGTTAAATTTAATTTAGTTTTCCATCTGTTTCACAATTGAAGATAACAATTCTCGTGGTGAACATTTTGTACGGCTTTGTAAGGCCCCCAAAACAATTTTCCGCAGCTGTTTCTGTCGATTTATGTTATATCGCTTTTCTTTATCTCCATGATTTAAAACTTGTGTAATTTTTACTTTTTATAATTTAAGGACTATTAATTATTAAAATAAACCAGAATATTAAAAATATTTCGTCAAATATAATTTGAAAAACGTTGGAAGTTATTATTCCCATCATGTTCAATAAAGTTGCACTAAAAATTATTAATGCAGTTACTACGCGATTTATTCGAGTAATTAAGAAATCCTTAATAGCACAAGTTTGCTTTGATTTCAATTTTTTTACGTCGCTACGTTTTCAACGACGATATAAATGAAAAAGAATTTGTAAAATTACGTATAGTATTACATAACATTTGACGAATCTTCTACACAGTGATAATATGATAAGTATACAATGTTTTCATATTTAATATCTACTTGTTCTAGTTTCGGTAGCTCATTACGCCTAACTAGCGTATCACTGATAATTAATATTCATTAATTAGGGTACGAATACACGCGATACAAAGCGTGGAAAAACGATAATTTCTGGTGAATCGATGCGCTCTTTTATTCTCTGGTTTTCTAGGCGATCGCCCCAAACAATGAGCAAATATATTTAATATTAGATTAGTCTTCATCGACTTTGATTAAATTCGTAAGTCACTAAACGCCCTCGATTCACCAAAAAGACATTTGTTGAAATATTTTTCTCACAAGAGACTATTATTCACTGTAAACTAAGATTTCTTTGTCCAACCGAAGTTTAGAGTGAATAACTTCTCGAGTTATTCGGTATTTAGATCCATATTTCGATTGAACCGACTATGGCAAGGAGCGGCCCTTGGCCAGCTTTAGATTCATCTATGGGTATTTCTAAATTCTTAAAACTCATTCGCTTTTCCTAAACACTCGTTACGATTTCTAATTTTAAACAAAAGGCCAAGCGTACACTTGAATTTTGCTAAAATGTTTACAAAAATATGAAATTTAGTGGAAGGCTCCTTTATTTGCAAAAAATTGCGTCACTTTTTTTTTGACTCTGGTAAAAGGATTTAAAATTGGAAATTTCGACAAAATAGTTCAATATTAACAATATGGCAGCGATATTTCTGAAAATCGAAAATTCTTATTTTATACAGATGTATCGTTTTTTTACGATTTTTCAATGACAAGAACCTATAATAACAATGGAATAGGAACTCTTTGCGCAGAGCGTTTAAAGTGGAACCATTTTCTTTGTACATATTTTTCGTATCGCGAATTTTTTATTTTCAGAAAAACCAATGAATTTCAAAAGAGTGGAAATTCCTCACCAGAATCAAAAAAGAAAATACAAAAAGTCCTAAAAGTTTTCTAATACGATAAGGAACCCTCACACTTCATGTTTTTGTAACAATTTGATCAAAATGTTCAATATCTTCAGTATGCCGCTCGGACTTAGAGTAGAGGGACAATGTGTAAATATATCTATTATTCAGGAGACGAAAACTGATTCGTTTGAATAAGAATCCGTCTGGGAAAATTGAAAATTAAATTTTTTCGAATTTAACTTTCCTCTCCCAGTAATGAAAATCTCCCTATCTAGAAAATTTATTTTGACCTCTCATGGTAAGAAATTGCAATCGATTTAAGTGCAATATTTTGCTTGAAAATCGCAATCAAGTCCAATCAAAGTAAAGCCGACAGAGGATGAAATTAGTGAAAAAATGCAATAGAGTCGAGTCGTCTTCTGACGGCTTTAATTTGAAATTGGAAAGCATCGGTGCAGTTACAATACTAATTAGATAAAAAAGTGATCTCGATCGCAAAAGCTTATACAAACTAAGAAAGTAACAGTAAGATCGTGAAAATACAAATATCATATCTTACAGCTCAGTCCATCACAAATAAGAACACGATAATATTACTCGTACTATATGATAGCAAAAGTGGCAGAAGGAATCGAAGATCTTTTTCTGTTTTCATTTCATTTTCTCAAGATATGCAGTCTAAATGAGCTTCTACCACTCAAAGTGATTACATCATGCGTGTTCTATTTAATGCTCATAATAATTCTTAGTTAAGATATTAATAGTAATACTGGTAAATCATATGGCGTGGTAAACGAATCTTATCTTCTTAAAATTGTCATGCCT
This sequence comes from Andricus coriarius, assembly GCA_932066315.1. Classification (NCBI taxonomy): domain Eukaryota; kingdom Metazoa; phylum Arthropoda; class Insecta; order Hymenoptera; family Cynipidae; genus Andricus; species Andricus coriarius. Next base: position 17,913 of record CAKNWT010319504.1, read on the forward strand.
CTGTTTGTTTGTTTGTTTTTTTTACTTTTTTTTTCTTTTGATTCGAAAGCCAAGTTGTGTATTTTGTGTCTTTCGATTGCTTTCTTGATTTTCCTTCCTTGACTTCAGGGTTTCGTACAAAATATTAGAAAACACTCAACAAATCGGGTATATGTTTTGCAAACTTGTATCCTGCAGAAGACTCTTGGTATAAAAGATTGCTATGAAAATTCGGTGGGTTTCAGTGCACGTGATTCCCCAAGCCCTTCATTTTTTTTCGTTTACCTTGGTGCATTTTCCACAGCATAAAACGGACTTTGTCGCTAACATCGCACTAAAAGCACGCAGTAGTAAATATCGGAACCAATTGCACCGAAAAAATGTATTTATTTTACGCCAAACGCATTAAGGGTGGATGTCCGGAGTAGATTGACAGGGGGGAGTTCCTACCTTACCGACTTCGAGACCATTCGACAATTTAAGTGGTTCATGTCAATGCTAACTTTCTCTAATGTGAAATTCTCTAATGAACATTATAGAAACTTAGCAGGGACATGAACCACTTGAGCTGTCGAATGGTCCCGAAGTCGGTAAGGTAGGAATTGCGCTTTGAACTTTCCCTGGTCCGATGAGTCCGTCAACATTCAAGTTTAGGTTCAACTCCAAGTGTCGAATTCAGCGAAACTACGGGTCTATGAGACTATTACATAGAGTAATTTTGATAAAATAGGCCGTTAAAGTAGATTGAAGATTTTAATGGCGATTTTTTTTTAAATTATACTATATAATAGTCACACAATTTCGTTTACTTCGACACTTTTCAAGTCTGACATATTCATTTGATGCGTTGGGTGTATAACTGATTTTTTTTACCGAGACTGTTTTGATAATAAATTTAAAGCGTGTTCAGCTATCGACTAAACTAAATAAATGGGCGAGGCAAAAAGCGATAAGTGATGCAAACTGTTAAGAAAAAACGAATATTTCCTGCTTGGATCGATAAACAAAAGTGCGGTTTTGCGAAATCTTAAATAGAGGTAAAATAAAGTAACCGAGGTTACAATAGCCAACCGACAAAGAAGTACACCTGCTTTTTCAGTAACAGTCGAGATATTTTTCTTCGCACTTATGTGAAATATGGTTACATAGAAAATTGATGACCTTTTTTACTGAGTTTTAATTCATTTATCTCGCGATATAAAATATATACTTGAAAGCCCAAAAATATGCGATTCTTTATTGTAACGCTTACTTTTTTGCGAAAGACTTTGGTTTCAGAAGCAACTTTTGGTTTTCAAACTACTTTTAGTCTCGAAATCAAATGTTGCTTCGACGCCAACGAGATTCAAGAAGATTGAACGTAATTTAACAAAGTGTCGCTCAATTCTCTATATTCTCTTTTCTCTCCCTGTACAAAAGCGTATCGAAATACTGGCTAGATCAAACTGGATCTTGTAAAGATCCAAAACTGGATAAATCACGCGTGGCCATTGTACGCTCGATGGAAAGAATTATTCACATATCAAGCGTTGGATATCAAAGCTGACGGTCGACTTCATACAAACTGCGTAATTTAGGTTTTACACAAAATAAATATTAGCCCTAATTTAAAAAATAGAGTAACTTTGAGAAAGTTTAATACTGAATTAGATTCATTTTCAATTTGAAAAAATTCGAAGCAGATTCTTCTGAGATCGATAAAGACAATTCTGTGAATGCCTTGTAAATAAAGTAATTAATTCTAATGTAGTCTGAGGATGAATTCGGCGACTGGATGACGATTAGTTTGATATCCAAGGCTTTCTGTTGATATTCCTAGCTTTGACCGCGAAGGGAGAAATCTAAGAAATGATTAAAACTGTAATCATATGCCTCCAAGGGGGTGGATCAGGGGGTGGAGGCAAGGGGACTGGTTACGGGCGGCAGTGGCCTCTCTTTCTTGCACCTTCGTTGCCATCTTCCTCTTCTCCACGTTTTATTTCCGTGAAACGTTCACCCTTTAGACTTACAATCTTGTTGTCCAGGTACCTCACCAACTTTTTCGGTTCCATTTTCGGTGCCACTGGTCGGTGCTCACGCGCATCTTCATCCCTGTCCACGTAACTGTAGCGAGCGATTATGCGGGATTTCAACTCCTCGTCGTTCACGCGGGCTTTATTTCGAGCATTGGGCTGCAGACAAAAAGAAGGGTTCAAATATGATTCTTATTATCGTTATCCAACATTTTTTTAATAAAATATTATTCTCATGTAAAAATTGATGGGAACAGGCGAGGGAATTTTCTTCAACACATGTAGTCCATTTTTAAATGACTTATTATAACTTTTGAAAAATAAGGCGGAACTTTTCGAACTTCTGAAAATGTTCAATTCAATATCTTTTAGGAAAAGAAATAGATGATAAACTGTCGATTCTATAAACACTGTACTTACAGGTTGGCCACTCTGTAGTGGGAAACGGGAAGCTAAAAGTAGTTTTATTTTTCCACTGCTTTTAACTCTGTTATTTGTTACTAATTTATTTTAAAATTATAATAGAATAGTTCAAAGTATTGATTTTGGGGTTTCCACGGGAAATCATACTTCAATCTCTACTCTTATATCGAGACATTATACTTATGTCCCGGAAGTGACCCAAAGTGGGTAAATTTTAGGTTTAAACCAAAAATTTAACCCTCGCCAATTTTAAATGCGTTTTTCTCGAAAACAGGTTTTAAAGGTTCTAATTTCAAAAGTACCCTTGCGGTTTTTCATCCTAGAAATATCGACCTGGACTTAAAATGTCGGGAAATTGGCCCTTTCCTTCCGGAACGTCACAATTTATCAATTATAAATAGGGCTTAACAATTTACGTTTAAATTTTAAATTCGCATTTTCAAAACCGAATAACTTCTAATTAAAGTTCTATAAATTAAACAATTTTAAATAGTTTAAAACTGAACTATTTTAAATTGGATGCCTCAGCACTGAAACAAATTGTTTCATTTTAAATGATAAAAAATTCCAGACTTCTTAATATTCACTGTTGAACACAAATTTTAATTGTTCCATTTCGTAGGTTTTAATTTTGCAACTAAAATAAAAACAGTTACAGGGTGCACAGTCTTTCCCTTTTTTTTTGGTTTCTCCTTTTTCCCCCTATTCTTAAAAATCTTCCCCTTTTCTCTTTAAATATACGATATTTGAAAATACAATATTTGAATTACGTGGAAAATTCTCTGATATTAGTAAGTTTATCCATTATTGAATAATAATTAAAGCAATTAAATAAATAGCACTTAAATAAATTCTTCATGGATTTTTTTATTGGTTCAAAAATTATGACGAATTTGTTATATTTACAGCTTTTACTAGGGACAATAATAAAAAAATTAAGAAATTTACCCATACATTTTTTGCTCAATAACAATTTTTTGAAAATGTGCAGGAAGATATTTCTTTTTTATTGAGTCATATGCAAACATTTTTTAAAAAGTTGAATATGTCAAACCTGAAATTTATTCAGCTTGAACCAAAGAAACATTTCATCATTTTGCTTTTTCGGAAAAATCTTTTGTCGCGATTTAGGATTTTTGGGATTTCATATTTTCTTTTTGCGATTTTGGAACGTTATGAACACCAAGAAAAAACGCTTCCCGTGAATAAAAAATAATAACATGTTTCTTTGGTTCAAGCTCAAGAAATTTCAGGTTAGAATCAATCCAAAAACCTGTTTTTGTACATTTTCAACAAATTCTAAATAAGGCAAAATTTATTTTTGAATTTTTTAAATTAAAAATTGTAAATTTAAAAAATAGAGCAGAAGATATTAATCGATTTCAAAATATATTTTTTTACTTGTTTTGGGTGTCGACCCATAAATTGATATCCCTCGCAGCTCAAACGATTCGATTAATTTTAGCATTTTTACATCGCTCTACTGAAGAGTGTATTTTTAAATTTACATTGAAAGTATTAATTATAGTCTGTATTTAACTAATTTTATTTTTTTCCGGACTTTTTATATCACTGTGAATGGATTTCCAACGACCTAAGTATATCAAATTTTTTAAAATAAATTCTTGTATGGCAGAAATCGTTGAAAAATCATTCTAAATTATTTAAAAATATAACATTTCTTTTTAAAAGTTTGTTCTTTTCGACATGTAAAAATAAATGTTTAATCTTTCCCCTATTTTTCCCTTTTACGTGAGAAAGTTACCCTATTTCCCCTTTTTTGAGCTCCTTTTGCGCTGTGGTCCCTGTGGTAAAATTTCAAAGGTTTTAGTATAAGAAACGTTTTGAATCTACAAAAGAAAAATAATTATCCAGTTTTATACGAAGTTCGGAACCTTTAGTCGAAAAATCTTCCCATCACATTGAATGTCACTTAAAACTAAAATTATTTGCATTTACTACAAGTCAACTTGAAAATGTTGAAAGCTATGAGTTTGTAATGTGAAATTTAAACCATTTTCAGTTTTAGACCTCAAATTTAAAATTGTTCAGTTTTTAAAGTGTTATTAAACATTTGAGCTTAAGATTGATGAATTTTCAATGTTTCAATTTTAAGTTGTTCAAACTCAGAAGAGTTCAGAATTTGAATGCTTTGATTTGCATTTTCATTTAGAATAAATTCAAATAAAAAAATCTTCAGCTTTTAAAGTTTGCATTTTTATATTCCAATAACAGCGAACAGATGGTTCGAAACGGAAAAAAGCCGGCATTCTTTCTCTCAGATATTATGGGCTACCCTGATTATTTCTATTTATAAAATAGCGGAAAAATTCCTAGCCATGATATAGGTCCTATAATAAGAGCAATAATAATGTATGTAATATGGTAATATGACTTGAAAAAGTATGCCCTCTTTCCGTTTTTATAAAAAACTTCATACTTCTGTACACCTCACATAAAAATTATCTACAGATGAATGGAAGCCGACTTGATTCCCTGTAAATTAAATAACAAGAGAATGTTTTAGATATAACAGTTCCAAAGTTATGACCCCGATTTCGCTATAATTACAGTAAAGGAAAATATTCTAAATGCAATACATTCGGAAATGTAGACATTCAAAATTGGCTCTCTTTTTTTAAATAGCTTTGCAAACAATTACATGAGTTTTCTTTTCTTTTTAACTACTTTTATCTTGGATTGCATTAGGAGCAAGCTATTCGTGAAAAACTGCAATTATAGCGAAATCGAGGAAAAAGGGTCAACTTCCGAGGGTTATAACTTAAAACAATATTTTTCTTTTTAATTTACAGGGAATGGAGTCTGCTTCCATTCATCTGTAAGGTATATGGAAATATGCAAATTTATAAAAAAACTGAAAAAAGGCCTTTTTCATGCTAAAATGAAGGGTTAAGCAAAAAAAATGGATGTACTTTGCTTCCTCATAGAGGAAGCATTTGTGGTTTTTTAAATAATAGACAAATTAAAGTTTTCATTTTGATCAATTTAAGAATAGAAATTTATAAAAAATACAAAATTACCAAATAATACAAAAAATTTGTTCAATACAACGACAAATGAGAGAAATCAAATTTTGTATTTAAAATTCTAATTTTTCGCGCTGGAAAAGGGAAGGGGGAAGTTCTATCGCACCCTATCCCTTTGCCAGCTTTATGCTAAGTTAATTTAAATGAAGAGTTAAGTTTTCAATTGAAAAAATTAACTTTCAACCAATAGGTTGAATTTTGAAACAAAAATTATTTAAATTTTGTAATAAAAAACAGTGGAATTCAAAGAAGAAAGACGAATTTGTTACAAAAATTCAAAATCAATTTTGAATTATGTTAATGAAAAAAGTGTCACTATAAAAAACAGTTTTTTCAAATATTATGCATTACCATAGCGTCCTTACTGTTCAATAAAATGTATCAATATTCTGAGTCAATCGATTCGTCTCGACTCAATACATCTTTTCTATTATCACATCAACTTTAAATTATGAGAATGAGAAAA
>CAKNWT010319505.1:0-12275 GCA_932066315.1 Andricus coriarius
GCTCCGACTCTTTTCTTACTCCGCTTTTGCTATCAGCCCCTCATATGGGCCATCTATTTAGTTCATGTCGGCCCAACCTTGGACAACAATGTGGGGCCGACTTTGATTTTTGATGGTTCAAGGTATTCAAAAAATTAATAATAATTGATTGCGAGTATTTTGACTATGAATGTTAATGGTCCTACTTAGGATGAATATATTAAATTTTTAAACATTATATCACAAATAAAATTTCTATCGCTACGGGGTTTTAAACCCACATATGTACCTGAATCTATCGACTAGCAGTCAATGAAAAAACCATCCTCATAAGGCACAGCTTAAAGCAGTTAAAATTAAATATTTTTTTAACTCTTTTTTTCTCAATCATTTTTTATTATTATGCGAAATCGTTTACATATAAAATAAATTAACTGTCAACGTAAATATAAGTGAAATAACTTTAAAACAAATAATATGGTGCAATTGCAGAATAAATGCAAACATGTTTCGCAATAATAAAATTAAAAAAAAAAAAAAATAATGAAAAATATTACAAAATATAAAAAAATGTTCCTCAAAATACTCCAACCTTCCCGCGGTGAAGAACGTGAGTAGGCAGGAAGCCGAAACCAATGGAGATACAATGCAAAAACAAAGGCCTATTGTACAGGTAGGTGGATAAACAACATTATACCTATGATCAATCACAATGGTGCCTTCCCGCCCCCACAATAGGCTGGAAAAGAGGTCCTGTGTGACCTAAGTTATTTCTGTGAACTATCACAGGGGTGTCTTTCCGCTCCCACGATAGGCTGGAAAGGGGTCTCTCGTCGCCACGGTAGTTAACAATAGAGAAAGAGCTGACGGTTAGATTTATCACTAATTTTCTCGAAAATGATCACTCGCAAAATTTTGCGTAGTGGCTTAGATAATCGGAAAAACCATGATTTGCATGGTTTCTTCATGGATTCACCATAAAAAACACTTTGTCGACAATTTTCATTATCATATTCGTAATCAGCGCGTCAAATTACATAAATATAAGAAATTTCAATAAAATCGGAAAATTCAGCTTATCGGAACTGCCCCCTTTTTTCAAAAAGGAGGGTTACAATTTGGCGCCCAACGAGGGGCCCAAAAATTAAAAACGGTCTCAAAAAGTGGGTTTAACTCATGGAACTTCAAAATTCGCCCGAGGGGCAATCTCAAGGAATCGAAAAAGTTCACAAAACATCATCACAAGGGTGTCGAAATTTGGGGTTAATTCAAGATGAATCGTATAAATCATAAGAGGGCCAATACAAGGGATCGATAATTGTAAGAGTGTTTCAAAAAGGGTAATCTCAAGGGATTGCAAATGTTCACAAAATATTCGGTAATTTCAAGGGAATCGCAAGCATTACCAAAGGGTCATCGAAAGGGTATCAGTTCGCAGTTTTATAAAATATATAAAAGGGATATTAGGGTCGAAATCTCTTAATAATATAATTGGTCGATAAGGGAAAGGGTTGCAACATTATCAAACATATTGCACAGGGGTGTCAGTGTCACAGAGATTAAAAAAAGAATTATATATACTGCTGCTACTACTACCTTGGAATGCTAATGTATTTTCCATGTGTTGTCGATGATGTTCATCTGTAAAATATAATATGGGGATTTTTATTAAAGAATTTTTCCAATGAACGCCAAAAGTTTGCCAGTTGTTGGTTGTTCTGGCTTTAAAAATACACTGAATGTCAAAACAGGTACTTACCATTCAGGGTGGACAAAGTATTACAGACAAAGTATACAATCCGGCAATATATCTTATCCCTAGGCATTATATATAATTCCTGGCCATTGCAGGCAAATTATGTAATCGAATACTTATTATATACACGCAGTAAAAACTCTAGGATGAATTTTGTTGCACGCAATTTCAAGATGGGGTTCCATCTCGCTCGGAGTTGGGGTACGATACATTTACTCGCTACTTATGGCAACATGGCATACTGGAATGCATTTTGATTGTCACTAAACTTTGTTGTTTTACGCATAAATACTAACCATTTGTTATTTAACAACAAAGTTGATTTTTATTTTCAGAAGTCACATTTTTTATGATTTTCAGATTTATAAAAAAAGTTCTTGAATCAGTGCTTTTGTACTTAGAGTGAGGTAATAATTAATCAAATGTGAAAAGTGGATAAAAAGTAAAAATGTCAGAAAAATAGTAACTATCCAGCATTAATAAAGAAGATAATTATAAACAATAATTTGTTTGGAAAATTGGATTTTCATTCGTATTATATAGCTTATGGTGAAGAGGATTATTAGATTTCAACTCGATTCAACTGATATTAACGAATGTGAAAAACATTTACAAAAATGTCTTCTTTTCGTATGGGAAAGACCTGTTAAACTTCATGATTTGACATGGAATTGCTTATTTCACAAATTGCCCAGGGATTGCAAGTAATGCCAGACCTGACTCAGGTTATAAATGTATACTATTCCAACGCCAGTTTAGTATAATTTAAGTTTCCACATCAATCTAAGTTAGTCATTAATTGGTACGTAATTAAACTTGAAACCCTGCTCAATGGGAGCTGGAAAAGGGCAACTAGTTTCGTCTAGCCACTTCGTTGAAAGAAAGATATTCTAACTTGAATGTTTTGCAATCTATATTTTCGGAAATGAAAAACTATTTTCCTGGATAATTAATTCATAATTTATCTTGTTTCGTTAAAAACTGGGCTCTTTAGTTGATGATTTAAGTATTTGTTCTAAAAATTTAATTTATTATAAGTAATTTTCTGAACTGAAAATTGGACTAATCCAGTTATGGTTCAAAATTAATCGCTTCTAGTAAGAAATTCAACTATTCAATTTTTGATTGAAGAATAATCTTTTTTTCATCGAAAGTTCAACTAATTGTGCAAAAATCATAACAATTTGTAAAAATTCATTTTATTGGTTCAAGATTCTTGAAAACTCGTTTTTTTTAAATAATTTTTTTAACTGTATATTTTACTATCCCATTTCTTTTTGAAAATTCAAATACTTGGATGAAAGTTGAACTACGCTGTTAGAGATTGATTTTATTGATTCAAGATGTAGTTATTATGTAGAATTTTTTTTTTTTTTTATTGATAAAAAATTGGGGTTTCCATTAGAAATCACAAAGTCACCCCCCCCCCCCCTCCCTCCTGGAGTGTGGGGTAAATTTGTTCAAAGTCGCTTTTCCCCCTCGAAAATTAAACGTTTTTATAAAGATATTTTTTCACAGGATGCGTATTTTTTTAGATATTTCGATGTCTTGAGTAAAAAGAACACCCTTATACTCTTTTACAGTTTATATATGTTAATTTGTACAATTTGTTAATATTTTCTTTCTTAGTAACATCTTTCAAATTCATGAAAAGTATTTTATTAAAATTGTTTTCTATTGAGAAAACAATTTGTGTATATTTTTTTTTTTAATTCTAAAAAGGATTTCATCAAAATCTTCAACAAATCGAAATACCATAATTTGTTTCGGTTTATAAGTTGTGTTATGGGCCAGGATCGCCAGCTATTCCAAGCACTTCAAACATGTCAAATGTTTCGATTTAATATATATATTTATTTTACTTGTGTTACACTTAAGAACTTTACAATAAGTGATTCTGACGAAGGACTATGAAGAACTAAAGAAGTGCCCAAACGGGCGGGTTATATATGGCAGTACGTCTAGAACCTTCTATCTACGGAAAGTACCAGAAAGTACATGCGCAATTACAGGCGTACATTGTATCGATTAGTACAGTGTATTGATTAATATGCATATATAGACACTTATAGGCAGGGTACATAACAGTTATATTATTCAATATTAATTAGGTTTGACTTTTATGATTCATGCGAGATTTGTAACGTTCATCGTTCTTTGTTTCTAACAAATGAATAGGAGACAAATTTCTTAATAGCGTTCTTTCTATAAATTCTAAGTTTTTCTTATGAAATCTTTGATTAGCTAATTTTAATTGCTCTATCTACTAAGTCGTAGATTACACCAATTTTATTGTACATGTTGATGCAAGGCAAAATTTAACAAACGTCTTGACCATACTGGTTTTCTATACCAGACAGTGATTGCTATTGCAAAACATACATTGAAATTTCAATAAGACTATTTAAATTTCCGTGTTGCATGAAATTTCAATGAGTTTTTCACTAACCGTAGTGTAAAAAGCTTCCTAACATTTTCATGAAATATAATGAACTTGCTTCTAATAGTGTAGAGTGATATTTTTCTGTGAAATACAGTTAGCAATTATTAAAGAAATTAATATCACTCCCTCCTTCTTTTTATTGCAACATTTTTTAAGTTAGTAATATTTTTCTTGAAATTATTCAACATTTTTTAAATAAAAATGATATTTTGTGTTTTTAGGTCATTTTCGGACACAATGCAAAGGAGTTTGGTGCGTGAAAATTAAAGTTATATTGTTGAAATTATGCCTAAAACATTGCTCAAGAAATTTTCATCTTCAATTTACAAGAAGTTAATAATGAATACTTGTTTTTCCTTTTTTTCGAAAACCAAGCTATCTCCATTCAAAACCCCATGTTAATTCCAAAAGCCCGGGAGCACGGGTTAATCTTTCAGATTGAAAAAATGGATTTCTTTTTCCCAGAACAAACAAATTTGGAGGAGGGGGCGATCGGTTCTCAAAAATCGAAAGTCGAAGTTTTACAGGTATAAATTTAAATCACGCTATTCTTGCAGTCAATCAAGACCTTTTTGATAAATCTGAAAATCTTAAAGAAATGTCACTTCTGAAAATATAAAAAATCAACGTTTTTGTCAAATAAAAAGCAATTAAAATATTTTTTTTTTTAATTGGTGGTCACAATCCTTTTATACAAGCTTTTTTTAAATATTTCTGCAAACAAAAGTGTCAAACCAATACGTGTTTACGCGCAAAAAACAAAGATTAGCGTCAATTAAAATGTAATTCCAGTATGCTATGTTGGCACAAATAGCGAGTAAAAGTGCGTTGAATTTTATAAGTGCTCTTTAATTTATCATGCCCTTCTTTATCTGCCTCATTATATTCAAAATCAAGATTATCTACTTTACCTGGCTCGTGCCGAGACTTGTATATAATGCTTAGGCAATATACACTGTAAAAACTATGGTTCCATTATAATTAAGCATACTTTTCTAATGTCCTCTTATAATACCAAATCGTCTTGTTTTGAAGCCATCATTCGTACTATTTTACTTTGCCAACCTCAAATTGAAAAGTGGTACGTAGCAGAGAACTAAAATAATGCACAGGGATTATTTTTTTAATTGCTTGCAACGTCATGCTTGAAAGAAACAGAAACCAGTTAAAACAGAAGAAATTTGATTCGAACTTCGTTCCTGTTTTGATCCAAAAAAGTTGTACTAAAACGTCGTTTAGTGGTATCAAAATAAAGTGGCATTAGAACAGAGCGACTCCAGACTATATTTTTTTAGAACTGTTTCAATACCTGAAATCGCCAGGCATTATACATAATGCCTGAATTATATATTTTGCTATGCCTAATTAAAATGACTAATAGTATAAACTGGATTAATTGGACTTGTTACAAATTACAGGTTATTGTGAAATTGCATTTTTTGTTTCTCCATTTCGCAATGAATGAAAAAAAGTGAAAATAAGGCAGACAATCTTGGGGGAGGCGATCACCCTTCCTGCTATTAATTATTACAGATTTCCACAAATTTCGTAATTTTTTTCGAAATTTTTCAAAATCATAGAAATTTGTTTTTTGTTGTTGTTGTAAATACGATTTTTTCGGGTTTACTTTAAAAACGGAAAAAGCTAAAGCATTTTATGCAGAGGAAAAATGAGAAATTAAATTTCTTGTAAGAACATTTATTTTTTAAGTTAAAATTCGAAACTTGTTTCAAAGGTCTCCGAGGGCGGTTATGAAATGGAATTTTGCATTTTTTTTAAGTTCAAAGAATTGTTATGTACTTACATTCATGTCTAACTGCCATGGGAAAGATGGTTTGTAATCCGTATGTCCGCCTACGCTCCGCCTGCAAATGCAGAAAGTGATCTCCTATTGAGCCATATTGTGGCATGCCTCCGTCTGTAAAATATTATACAGGGAGTTTTTTTTCAAATATTTTCTTAAGAAAACCCACAAATTTGCTATTGGTCCAAACTAAATATAGCTCGCATGTAATCCCGAAGTCAGTTCATATTATTTGAGTAAATCTGTTTTAACAATTCTAGACTTTATGAATTATGTATTTTCAGCGTATTATGTTATTTTGACTTCTTATTGCTTATTGAAATGGTTGCAAATATATGATACAGGAAATAAGTAGATAGCACTAAATTTCTTGTAAAATCTACTGAAAAGTCATGTTGTCTGAATTTTGATTGATAGTGTTGTAAATAATACAGATCCTTCTTTTTCGTTAATTTAAGTATGCACAGAATCTTAGAATGAAATATTTTTTACTTTTGCAGCTTCCCTACTTGTACCAAAAAATGCGGCTATTTGTACCGGATTCCGGCACACGTAGCTGCGGCCTATAGAATTGCAATATAATCATTTTTACTAGAAAACAACGTCACGACTATATACCTCGCAGGTTGTGCGAATTAATAAATTTATGTATCAAGATACAAGAAGGTCCAGATGACTGAAAAAAAGCGATTATCGTACCAATATATAAAGGAAAATAAGATAAAAGCAACTGCAATAATTACAGAGGTATCAGCTTATTAAGTAACGTAAGTAAAATATATCCAAGAATGCTTATTCGTAGGGTAATGAAAATAACAGAAGAAAATAAATGGGAAGTCCAAAGTGGATCCTACAAGCAATAAAAACAATATTTGTCGGTAGCAAAGCGAGTGTAAGGGTTAATGGGAAACAGCGAGACTGGTTCGATATTATGTAAGATGTTAGACAAGTATGCGTTATGTCCTCATGCCTATTTATTATTACATGGAAAATTTTCTAAGAATGTCCCTCTTTGAAGAAGAAGGTGTGAATCGAAATTTTTTTGAAATATTGACTAATTTCACATCCAACATGTTTTTAATCCTCTTCGACTCCAAAATTGTCATAGTTTTATATTATGTTTAAAGAAAAAGGTAATAAAACAATCTGCAACATTGTCCTAAATCATAAGAGGATAGAACTGTTTGATAAGTGCGTACATATTTTGGTAGCCTATTCACTGTTGGTGCAAAGATAGATGGGGAGTTAGATAGGCGTATAAAGAATGGTAAGAAGGTTATCGGTAGAGCAGGGCTCATTATGAGAAGTTTAAATCTATCAAGTAAAGCTAAATGGCAATACATAATTCTAAGCTTATACAGACTGTTATGTAAACAAAAAAACAGTAATGGACAAATTTGAGTAATGAGGTAAGCATCAAAGAGTAGAGGCGACGCTAGTTGAGATATGTGAAAGAAATTCTTTGAGATGTTTTGGTCATCTTGCAATAATGAAAGATGAACGACTAACGAAACAAGCGTATCAAGGTAAAGTAAATGGCAGTGTGCCCAGAGGCAAGCCGCGGAAAGATTGGCTAGAATGTGTAAATGAGATCCTAATTGGCATGAGAAAATGCACGGACGTGAAGAATTCTAGAGAGCTATGTCAGGACAGAAAAGTGTAGCGACAAATAGTTTACGAAAATCGTTTCAATTAAGTGAATGATGCCTGAAACAAAACATGATGGCTCTTCACTGGGAATGATCGCTTGAGAGATTGATCAGGAACCTGGGGCGGAACTTAATTGCTAGATAACTGATATAAAATAGGGATGGAAATACAAAGACTTAATTGTTATATTACTACTTGAGCGCAAAACGTCACTAAAATTTAGAAACATTAACAATCTACAATTGACCAGTGCAAAATTTCGAGAGTAGAACTATCAATGCTAAACAAAAAGTTAAAAAATAGCTTTTTAAAGTGATAAGGCGAAGGTGAATTTCTAATTTAAAAAAATACCTTATTCCAAAGACGCGCTCCCCTCACCATAAAGGATCTTTGCAACTTACAAGATTTGTGACGTGGAACTGTAAGAACCGTTTTTCTTACACGAAGCCTAGGCTGAGCAAGTAAAGTCACAGTTCTACTTCCAAAGAGATCCAAAAGATATTGAGGGGTTTTGTTATAAAAGAGATTGTAAATTAGATTGCATTCAGTTCATATGTAATATCGTCATACATAATACACCCATAATCAAAAAAGGATTCCTTGTTCCTTTTAAGCTATTGGAGTACTCTCAAGTTATTCCTCGAGATTTGTCAAATATAATTGCTTTAGTTTTTGAAGGGTTTAGCATTAACCTATTGTTTAGTGCCTATTGATTCGCTATGTTAATATCCTTCTAAACACTCGAAATGAAACTATTAATGGGAGAGATAGGACCAGAGACTATTCAACCTTATCATTAAGCACTTGTAGAGAACGGTTTTCTAAGAAGGATTCGAACCACGCCATTGCAGTACTGGATACGTTATAGTTACAAAGTTTATTGAAAAGAAGCTTGTGATAAACAGTATCGAAAGCCTTAGAAAAATCAGGTAAAACTTCAGTCGGGCCCGAAAGCACGATTTTATAGTATCGAGCAGCCTTTTTGCATCTAAAAAACACGTGAGTTTCGAATTCACAATAAGTTCTACCGGCTCGGACATAGCACAAAGTATCGAAATCGGCCGAAATTTTTAAGAGAGGAGGGACTAGGAACCTTACAAATTGGACGGATCCGCGCTTTTTCCATAGATCAGGAAAAAATCCTATTTAAAAAGAAGAGTTATACACGTTTAGGAGTATGAAGAAAATAACAGGAAGCGCTTGTCGAATCAGCTTCATAGATATTACATCTGTTCCTATAGCTTTAGTTTTTATTTCGAAGTGTTTCACGAAGAGCACTCGGTGTTATTTCTGAAAAAAAAAGAAATCAGAATATCGAAATGTCGAGCTTGCCTAAACTGCTGTAAAAAATCTGGCTGGCCCAAGGATCTGGCTGGACTGGATGACATGCTTCGTGGAGATTTTTCCGAAGAACCCGACCTCTAGACTATCAAATACAGTGTGTATAATGCAGCGAGAGTTTTGGCAGATGCAAACCGTAAAAAAAACCAACGGTTGATCATAAGATCAAAAGACGAATGCATCAACTCAGCACAAAAATAAGCTGGGCGAACTGCGGATCTGTCATCACACACTTAACAAGTCAAAGCTAATGACCATCAGGCAGCATATTGTTGACAGAATACCAGTACTATCGAAATCTAGGAGAAGTCTAGAGCGGAGAGAAAGGTGGACCAGAGAAAATCAACAGTTTTTGTCTGACCTATCTCGACTCTTCCAAGAACCTACAGTTACTGTCGTCCACCCGCCCACGACAGAGGAGTTCGAGGTATTTTGGCATGAAGAACTATTCCGCTCCGGGACCAAATGGTATCAAGACCTTCTGGTGGAAGAAGTTTCCTTCAACCCACCAGCATCTGGCCCGCAATTTCACCTCATTTCTAAAGTCGGAAGAGCCTATTCCGGAGTGGTTGGTAGAAGGGCGCACAGTGCTCCTGCCGAAGATGGGAAACTTAGCTGACCCTAAAAATTACAGGCCAATAACTTGTCTGAATACACTGTATAAGATCTTCGCAGCTATCCTAAATGATAGGATTGTTCAGGCAATCGGAACAGTGTGACCAGAGATGTACGAACAACGCGGCTCAAAGAAAGGCGTAGCAGGATCTCGGGAGACCCTGCATATCGGTAGATGTGTCTGTGAAGACGCAGCATCCTATCAGCGTCACCTATCGATGGCCTGGGTTGATTATCGGAATGCTTTTGATTTAACTTCCATAGACTTATCATCTGTCTGTTGAAAAGCTTAAAGGTTCATCCACACATCGTGAGGTGCATAGAGAGATTAGTAGCACTTTAGAAAACAAGATTTACTTTCTCATCTGGAAAACATTATGTGCTCACTAACAGTGTCACCTTTCAGAGAGGTGTGTTTCAGGGCGACACCATGAGACCTCTCCTCTTCTGCCTTACATTATCTACACTATCTCTCGCAAAACGCCATTCCGAAGGGTACCCTGCGGCAAACCTGGAAATCGATAGCATAAGGTCACCCATGTATCTTACATGGATGATCTCAAGATATATGCTAAAAATCAAGAGAAAATACATTTAGCTTTAGACATTCTCAAAGAGTATACTCCAGAGATTTGAATAAAGTTCGGGTTAGAAAAATGCGCCAAGGTTTATTTGATGAAAGGAAAATTTAATGACGTCCCGGAAGACCCTGAGCTCGTCGACAGAAGCGCTATACGAAACCTTGGCGCTGGAGAGACCTATACATATCTGAGCGTACCACAAAGTCGCATTCAGGACGTGACATCTATAAAAGGTACTCTCCGATGCAAATAAGAATATCGCATCCGACGGATATGATCTAGCGAAATGTCGTCGAGCAACAAAGTATCTAGGACGAACATGCTTGCCGTCCCAGTAGTACTCTATTCATTTGGAGTGGTTCCATGGACAAAGGACGACCTCAGATCCCTTGATGTCGGGTCCCGAAAGGTTATGCACGTGAACGAAAGCATGCACCTTAAATATCCTGTTCCGCGACTTTATATCTCGCGCCGTCAAGGTGGTCGCGGAATACTGAACCTTGAACATCTTCACCACAGGATTATTCTGGGTACAACACATATAGTCGCAAATGGACAAGACCCTCTTCTTAAAAAGGTCAGGAAACACGAAAAAATGGGCAAAGGGGCATTTCTGTACAAAGCAGTGAAGGAGGCTGCTGAAACACTCGACATGAACTTCAACATCAGGGGTGAGCAAAATGCATCAAACCTTATCCATCTCGAGTACTCACTCCTGCAGGCCTGGATTAAGAAAGCACAGGAGTAAAACTTCCGTGAACAGCTCCTCGATAAAAGGACGCACGGCATATCCCACAGGAATGTGAAGGATAAGTCGATTTCGCATGAGCTAACGTTTGCTTTTCTTAAATCACCGGGTTTAAAATCAGGCACGGAGAGTTTTGACACATTTGGAGCCAAGATATTCCCGATGATAGCTGCAGAGCGTGTCATGCACACGCCGAGCATCTAGGACCCATACTGCCTAGTTGTACAATTCATGTTCCGCTAAACGCTCCTAGGGAAATAGAGTAGATTGTCGAAAATGAGAAGTGCCACATATACTGGAACTTCATATTCTCGACAATTATTTCTGTTACGCACTCGAGGCCTGACATAGTTCTTCTTGATTTCGAGAAAAGAACCATGTTCGCTATCGAATTTTCGGTGCCAACTGCCAAAAATATCATAGCGAAGGAGAACGAAAAGAAAGAGAGGTTTAAATACCTTATAAGGGAGTTGCGGCGCTTATACCCGGAATATTCTGTTAAGCTATTCGTCTTGATCATAGGCGCTCTTGGAGGTGCCAAGGTTTAACTGGTTAATAGCCTGAAAAGCATCTCTGCGTGTCAACAAAATGCTGAGACACTTGCGCGAAAAATCTAGAAGGCGGTCGTCCTTGGATCGTTACGTGTCCTCGAAGTGCACGAGACTTTTGCCGGATCATCGTATTGAATTCGTCGCAGACTGTAAGCACCTACGTCACGGTCGTGAGACGTGGTTACAGCTGAAATTTTATAGCGATTTTGCTGGGAGCGTGTGCAATTTTTCAGATTAGCAGCTGCTCCCGGCGATTTCCTGCGGTTGTCCTTAGGACAAACTTTTAAATATATAATCTTAAAAATAATCAAATATCTAAACTTAAAAAATTGTTATGGATCATGTAGATACATACATTACTATATCATATATGATTACATACGCTCATTTATGAATGAATATGTGATAAATGTTCTATTTGGACGTAAAACAGAACGCTCCCACAACGTTATTATTTTTTTAGACTTTGTATTAAATATGTAATCAGTCCAATCTTACTGATTACTTGAGTAATAAAATAATAAATAATAATATAATTACTTTGTGGGAACGTTTACTTTTATATGCAAATATAAAATTTATCACATATTTATTCATAAACGAGCGTATTTAATCATGTGTTATGTAGTAATGTATGTACCTTGTATCTGATATTAAGGTTGTTGTAGAATTGGTTTTTTGCATCAAATTTGCAGGGATGCTCTCACATGAATTCTACAAACTTTGAATCTACCAGAATTTTGATCACAAGATAAAATTTGTCACAAAACTCTTTCTCAACAAACTACACAACCCTCACGGGTGTGC
>CAKNWT010319506.1:0-21024 GCA_932066315.1 Andricus coriarius
CTGCGGTTGTCCACATGACAAACTTTTAACTATAATACTAATGACGTCTGTGGTGAATCCATCCTCGCAAATACTCCAGGCTTGCTCAGCAGCTTTTTTTATTAAGGTTCTTCAAAACGTCAACCCTGAGTCCTTCTTGATTTCTTATCAAGCTTTCTGCCAATCCTGGAAGAACAATATAAATTAACATTGCATATACGTCATTAGTATTATAGTTAAAAGTTTGTCATGTGGACAACCGCAGGATTTCGTCGGGAGCAGGTGCCAATCTGAAAAATTGCACCCGCTCCCAGAAAGTTACAAAATACTTAGGCTGGACCAGGCTAGGAGCGCGCTATAAACAGACATTCGTGCGGGAGCGAGTGTCCAAAGCAGTGTTATTGTAGCGAGCGCCGTGGTGGGGTTAGCGAGGGGAAAACAGCGGTGACTACACTGCGTTGAACTCCCGCTCACGCACGCACGACTGTTTATACAGCGCTCCTGATTGGTTCAGCTTAAATATTATACATATAACTTAAAAAATATTTATATTATATTATTATATTTCTATTTTATTGTTAGTACTTTGAAATAATACTTTATTAAATTTTTGTTCAACTGAAAAAACTAGTTGGATCGTACATTTTTTTTAGATTCTAAAAAGATATTCGTCATAACCTGCAATATATGGTAAAACTATTAGTTTTTTCTTTTCGGAGTTTAAGTTTAAATTGTTATTATTTTTGACTAAATCAAGGTTTTCATTATGGTATCTTGTATCAGCCAATTTGGTAGCTTTGTCTACTAATCCGTATATTACTCCGATCTTATGATAAATAGGATGACATGAATCATAGTTCAAAAAACGACCTGACCAAATTGATTTGGGGAACCAATTTGTTACAATTTTGTTGTCTTCTATTGTGAGATTTGAATCAACAAAGTTAATTCTTTCATCTTTTGCCAATTCTATGGTAAATTTTAATTTGTGATCTGCTTGATTAAATCTTTGTAGAATATTATTAATTTTGTCTTTTGGAATACATAAAAGAGTGTTATGAATATACCTGAAATAAAATATAACCGGATATTAAACTGATTTTAAGATTTTCTGTTCAATATTTTCCATGACTAAGTTAGATAGAGCTGCTGATATGGGTGATCCCATTGGTAGGCCGTCAATTTGTTGATAATATTTATCATTGAATTGGCAATAAGATGATGATTCTAGACACATTATTAAAGCTTTATCAAAATCTTTTTTTGTCAGAAAAGTGTGTGGTTCAAGATCTTTCCATCTCTACATAACGGTACTTCTAATTAAATTTCAAGCTATGTTAGTGTGCATAGAAAAAATATCGAAAGAGACACCATTTTTTGCAAAGATTTTGATAAAACTTTTGACAGATTATTCAACGGTGAACGTGGGTGAACATGGTAAACCTATATATATAATTTCGGAGACTTGAGTTTGGGACATCCTATACATATATAATGTATTTATTATCTGGTAATATTCAGAATAAATTACTTTGAAATTAGTCCAAAACTACGATTACATTAAATATTTTGTAAAACATATATAATTGTTTAGTGATAAGCAGTATAAATATAACATAGAATAATTACAAGCGAATACATATCTTGTTGTAATGTTAGTAACAAAAAGCACAAGTCACTTGAAGAAACACATATAAGTCTAGATTTTATTATATAAACGCAAATTATATGGATAATTTGATTTAACACTGAAATATTTACTTCAATAATTTGTCACAACTTTTTTTTCCTGTACATAAACTAGTCTTCACAAGTATAGACAGCGTCTTCCCTTGTGGTGAGGAGAAAAATTGCACTCAAAGCGAACAATTTGAAATTCAGAGGAATACATGCTTATTCTCTAAGTTGTATTGAATATAAAAAATTGTTTTGCGTAATTATATAAAAAATGTATTATATTATACTATATTATAGATATTGATATTATAATTCGCCAACATAGATACAATATAATATATTATGTGATAATATTACTGTTTATCTCTCTGATTCTACTAAAAAAAATTGAATGAAAATCATATTTGGATGTATATAATGTATATATTATTTGAAATATATTACCTACAAGATCTGGTCAGATATTAAAAAATGATGTAATACCCTTAAATTCGTCGGCTACATTCCTACTTACAATTAGACTGCAACGTACGGGTGGAATTTTTTCTAAAATTTTCTGTGAATGTTAGAATTTTAACGTGAGTACAGTTGCTTGGGGATTAAGTTTCTCAATTATTTTTTAATTGAACTTTTATCTTAAAAAACAGTGTAATTTATATTTATCTGGGAGAAAATATTATGTTTTATTATTTACAATTGAATATTGCTGCCAAATTGTTTTCAATTTGTATAAAATGCAAATATCTGACTTATCTGATAAATGATCAATATACGGAGATTTCGTATACCTAGGTTCTAAATTTCATATAAAAATGTATACTAAAATTACAAACATTTTAAACAGTGTAATTGAAGTGGACGCATTTAACGCGTGCAAAAAGGAGCGCGAAGCGCCGCGCACGCCATCCCATCACACACTGCAGATTTCTTCTTTTTTTGGTTCATTACTCACGTCTTGAGACTGGCTGCATTCCCTTTTGAAAATAAATCGGGATGTAATTTCAAAACTTCACCAGTCTCCATTAGAGTGGGTAATGTCCCATTCTTTAGGTAGAGATGCGATACGTCTCTTGCAACTTCCATCTCGCGAGTAGTCCACGGAGCGCGCGTTGTTTTGACAGGAAGATCTGCTGTAAAAATAAAAAATTGTTTAATGACTTAATCTTTATTTTTATTGTATTTTTTAAGTTTAATTTCATTTTTCAAAAAAGGCACTTACAAGATGAAGAAGTTCGTTTACTTTGAGGTGGTTCGTACGGTGGATCCTCCTCTTTGGAAGCCGTCGAGCATTCAGAATCTGTAAAAAAAATGTGTATTTGTAGGTATATTTGTCTACGTTTTTGTTTTATGGCTGTTTGTCAAAATGTTTATAATGTTATGCATGTTATTAAGTTTCAAAGGAAAAGTGGAAAATGACTAGGACTTAAATGATCTACTTTTTGACAATCAACCATTTATATTTTACATTCTTACGTGTTCGCTTTCTTGCATTGTTGGGCTCGGCCGATTTATCTTCAAAGACATCACTTTCCATTGTCATGGAAAGCGATGTCACTTCCTTTTGAGCCTGGATCATTGGAAGACGCCCACATGCCATGCTCAGGAGCTTCGATGTTTGGTTGATATCAGTTGATGCTACTGATTGCTGGTATCGGCCTCGATGCATCCCGATATCATGCCCCATGAACCGTGCGACAACCCTAATATCCCTCTCTCCCACATTAAGGTCGGCACACATAGTGGCAAAATGTTTCCGGAGAAACGTGCCTCTGAGTGTGCCAGCATTCTCTGCTCCGCATTTAAAAGCATAGTTCTTAATCAACTCGGAAGTGTTCGAGAACCTGCAATCCCCCGGAATCATCGAAGGCAGACCAAACAAGTACTTGTTCTTCGATGAGATCTGCACCCTTTTCCTCAGCTTTAGGAGGAGGTCGCAGCAAGCTTCCATGTCCGGGGTCAGCAGAACAGCAACATCTTGGTTCCCCTTATAGTCCAATCACCTTTACGAGCTCTTTGAATAAGCTCAAGCTATAGTCTGCTTTAATAGCATTGAGTACATTCAAGCACTCTCTTTGCAGGTCCATTTTTGTTCCTTTTCCTTTCCGAAAGATTCTCGAGGGCAGTCTTCGTCATTCGAGAATGATATTCGTCTTTCAAAAGGAACAAAAAACCTTCGGCCTGTTCTTTCCGATTATCTTCGCCGAATCGTATGCATAACGATATTAACCGCTTAGTGACTTTTGACAGGATAGTACCTGTGGATATCGCCAAGGAAGGAACTCTAAATTCAGTTCTGTCACTGTTGAGGTCAGTGATTTTCTCTACCGCCTGCATGCAGGTGTCGAAAATTTCTGGCCGGATAGCCGCCTCTAGGCAGTCGACTGCCAACTGTAGAATAACCCCGTCTTTTGGGATGAAAACTGGTTTATTGTGCAGGCATTTCACCACCTCTAAGATAAAGCGACCAAGATGTCTCACCTTCTGCCTGATCTCCTTATCATTGTGGTCCTCTCTCAAATAGGTGATGATCCGTTCGCGCATCGCAGGACACGGATCCTCGTGCATGCGACCTGCGATCATGCGGCCAAGCACCATAATGCACCGCTGACCGCCGGTATTAAACTTGGTGCAGTTGTTATAATGCTGGTTGATATACGTTTTTGCATACGATCCTTTATAAGAAACGCAGTAAGCATAATAGGACGCCTCCCTCTGTCGTCCTTTGTTCGGTCTACGAGCTGTCACAAGTTCGCCATCATTGATCTTCGAATCAGTATTGAACATAAATGCTCCTCAGCTTCTTATCGTCTCAACGACGGCGTTCTTTTCGGGTCCGTTGGGTAGCCCCATAAAAGATTTTACAGCTGGCTCATCAGCATGCTTCACGGGGACGTGATCTCGAAGTTTCGCGAACCACACCCTACAATAGGGACAAAAATTCTTCTTGCGTTTCCGGACGGTTTTTACGGGGGTAGAGACGACGTATTGGTTTACGTCGTCAGGAGCGCTTTTCCCGGGAACGTTCGCAGAAGTCCTTATCTCCAACGCGACCGAATCATTGACATTTTCGACGTTTTCAATGTCTTCGATTTTTGCTGCATCAGCAAGGTCGGTTTCATCGGCGAAGTCGACGTCAAAATCTTCGAATTCCTGAGATTCGTAATCAGTTACGTCGCTCGCAGCATCTTCCTCACTGCACTTGGCGGAACTTTTTTGCGTTCCCGGGTCAATATTTAAACTCGCGTTTCCCACATACTCCCCCGATTGATTACTCTGATTTTCTGTATCTAGAACGTCGCACGGTTCTTGAATGGGTACTTCTAAATTGTTCCCGTTACATTCCCAACCATCATCTACAATAACATTAAAATTAATATTTTTAATAAAAAAAATTAAGAGTGAATAAAGGGAGCGTAAGAAAATTATGGGGAAACATTTATAAGTACCTGGAATCGTATCTTCCAATGGATTTGCTTCTGGTACATTCGGAATTATCAGAACAACTGGGGTTTCTAATTTTTCCTCGGATACGAGAATGGGTTTCTCCTCGAGAATGGGTTTTTCTTCGTTTTTTTAAAAATCAGCCATCATATGGGAATTCTTGATTTATAAAATTGATGAAAAACATTGTTATTTATTAATGCGATCGGGGCAGACATTTGGACTCCATTACATATACAGTTACATATATAGTTTACAGTTACATATATAGTTAGAAAACTAATTTAATTGTTAAAACATCATTGGAGACATAAGAAAATTGTCTGGAAGTCGTCGTTTAGCTCTTGTCACCATGTACATATAAATCATATTCCCAGATGTTATTGATACGAAGGATTTAACATGAAACTTATCTTCACTTTAAGTAAAGTGAAAGAAATACAAGGCTTTAAATACCTTCTTCCTGTATCTCTGTTGTGCTGGAGTGGGCAACGGTAGATTTTAGATTAAACGATGAGTTGTTGAGATGCTCGTCGGAATCGTTTTTATTATTATCTATAATAATTACCAAACTAGTGCTTATGAAAAAAAGTACTTATTCATAATGACAATCGTGAACTTTTTCAATCCGATTATTTTGGACAATTTTTGGGCAGCGATTCCATGTTTGTGGAAAATTCAAATATCCTTATATTAAGGAGAGCCCAAAAAAACCCAAAAATAATCGCTTAAAAATATACAGATATATCAGTGAAGATGATCATAAATAGAAATAGTTGTATCAAATTACCTTTCTCTTTGCACTGCAATTTCTTTTCCAGATCTGCTTTTATGTCAAGCAGGATTGCATGATTTTCTGAAATTTAAATTCAAACATTATTCTCTTAGAATTAATTACCATAAACTCATTTCAATATTGAAAGGCTGGGCTTCGTGAAACGTTATGTTATAAATCGTAAGTAAATAAATATAAAAAACCAAGCACATTAAGATCCATTATATGTATGTATATGCACAACATTCATGATAAAATTTTTTGAAAATTGTTTCCATCATAAAGGTATGTATTTGTGGTTCATGAAAATCTCGTTTTTTGTTTTTTTACTGTCGTATCGCGACAGTTTCTTTCTCTGGGCGATAAAATACTCTCCTAATTGTAATTAGGACATAAATTAAATAATTAATTACAAATAATAAAAATGTTAGAGGTTGCGAGCGTCAAATGTATGCAAGGTATGCACTTTTTCGTAGTTTTCGATTTTTGTTAAATATACATATTACCTTCAGAGAAATAACTTATGAATATAAATTTTTGATAATACAAAGGAAAAGAATTTTATTTTGTGTTCGATTGAAAAAAAAATTTGGCTCTGGTGAAATTTATAAATAGTACAATTCCTTATGCACAGACATATAGAACTGCATAATTGTACTTGTAAACATTTATTAGGATTGAAAAAATAGTTGGACCTTCCCCATACAAATAATTAAAAATATATAGTATATGAGATGAAAAATCTATGACCTGGGCACCAGAAAACAATATTTTGAAGAACTCTCTGTCAGAAGATTTCTTTATTGGTTGCTTCGTTCCTAAAATTTTATAAAACATATAGAAATAGGAGGAATAAACGTATAATTGCTGTTTTATACATTTTGATTTGCACTTATATATTATGGACAGTTTCCGCGCCAAGCATAATAAATTTAACGTAGCAAACAACGAGGCATAATTTTATTTGCCTGACATAAGTATTTAATGTTCACAGAATGGCGCTTAATTTCATATTTTTTTGTAAAAAATATGTGAGAAAGTTTCAAAAAATGTGTTTTTTTATATTGAGATGTTACTTATTGGATCCGCCATTTTGAATTCACCCCTAGGTGACAAGTTTTCTGAAAATCCAACAGCTTTTTCAAAATTTGTTCACCATGTTGAATCCGCTATTTTGAATTTTCAAATCTGACTTCAGATTTGTTATCAGATACCCCAAACACCCCCAAATGACAAGTTTAACAAAAATCTAATAATTTTTTGAAAACTCCTCCGCCATATTGGATCCGCCATTTGGAATTTTGCAAATTGGGCTCCGGACTCGTAATAAGCGACCACAGAAACCCCTGACTGAGGTCCATCAAGCTAGCACCTCCACAATCGAGATTCCCATATTTCTTAGTATCAGAATTTTTGGCTTTTTTCGGGCTGTATTGTCGATTTTTGGGCTCCACTACTTCTTTTGAAAATTGAAATTTCGAGTGAAGGTGCTGATTGGGCTCTTATTGGGCTATTGAACGCGCCAAAAAAACAATGTCCAAAAACAACCCGTACTTCCAAAACCACCCCTATGTAAGAAGACAACCCCTTACTAAAAACTCATACCTGGGGAATACAAACTAGAAACTTGTGTTGGGCTTTTCTTGGGCTCTCGAATACTTGAATTTTGTTGTTGCAAAAACTACTCCTACATGAAAGAAATCAAATCCAGCCCCAAACTTCAGAAAGTTATTGCTGTTGGTATTTTTGAGGAGCCCAAAAATCAGAGACTCTATATACACTGTGAAATTCTGAAAAAGATTATTTCTTTTTAAAGTCATATCAACGTGGCGTAGAGGGGTTGTATTTTAACTTTGAGGGTTGGAGCCCAAAAATCAGTGAATGCAAGATTTTAAGCCAAGGAAATCATTGACCAAATTAACTTTGGTTTAAGTTTTCTATTCAAAATATTTACTTATTGTAAATATTATGATTGCAAAGTGAAGCAGTCATGTTAATCAATTTATATATATATTCTATTCACAAAATATTAATTTCAAACAATAATAAAAGAGCTTTTTTTATCAAATCGTGTTCGTTAAACCCAGTATATCCTTTCAAGTTATTACAGTAGAGCCCAAGGTAAAACTTTATTAATTATTATTGATTTAATTTATAATGACAAGGTGAAAATCCAAATGCACATTAAGCGATAAGATCCTAATATTGCCTTCACAATTTAGGTAATTTAAGTTTATTAATTAATAATTTTCGAAGTTAGTCAATCATTTATCTTAATATTCTTTAAAATTTACTAAAATTTGTATATAGAAAATAGTTAAATCTCATGATCTTTCTTTACTTGGCAGAGTTCAATAACTAAAATTACTTCACACAACTTTAGGCTTTTTACCAGATAATAGTTATTTACTATAAAATAAAATTATTGATACCTAAATTATTTATCTGATTTTAATAAAATAATTATAAATTTATCTAACAAAATAAGAAAAATCATACCAAAAGTCACCACAATTTTTAACATACTAACTTAAAAGTATAAATCTCAATTCTAATTATAATAAAAGGGTATTTATGTTAAATATTTACATTGAGTATTTACTTATGTGGAATAAATTTATTTTAGGAAATCACTGTATTTAAATCTTCACCCTGTAAAATTATATATGTTAATTATAATAAGATATTTACATTTTACATTTTTATTTCTCAAAACGTAAATTTTTCGTTCGAAATTGCTCAAAACTCCTGCAAAATTAATCCTATACACACAACAACTAAATTAATATATACATTTTGCGATGGGTGGTTTATTGCCCCCAAAAGAATGGCGATTTTTCCTCGAAGAGTAGAGTATACACAGGCATATACGTATATGCATGGGTATACGTATATCGATAGGTTTTATGAGCGCCAGCCAGGCCCATTATCACACAAAAAAGAAAGAATAAATCATTGAATTGCCCGGCAGTTTCAAAGTTAATTTCGTTCAATTTTTAACTGAAACCTAAAAGAAAAGAAAACTAAAGGAACATGGAATCTTAGGGGCGGTTCTTGAAATCACAACGGCCCAAACACGTACTATATAGGCAGATGACAGTCCGGTATTTTTATTTATGCACTTAAAAAAATGATGGCTTTAACATTGTTATGGCGTTCCCGACAGATTATACGCGACAATAACTAGAACACGTCGAGAATTACCAACTAAAATTATAAGAAAAACTCGCAAATAGGACTCTGCCGCAACTACGTGATCGATAACACGAAATCTGGAGCAACACTATACATCTATAACGCGGATTCTACGCAACGACTCAATTTTACTTTGTACAAATTTCTTAGCAGCAAAAAAAAATTGACACAAATACACTGGAAAGAAGAGGTCAAGCGTGTAAATGGATGGCCTGGAGCACGATCATCAAGTCCGAAACTACAATTCCCCAATTGCGTCGCTTGCCCAGTAAACAAAAGAGTTACCTCTGACATCCTTCTTCCTAGTTGATAAACAAAAAAAAATCAATAAATCCGAAGTATCAGGTAAATCCAAATAACCCCAAAATTGGATCCAGAATCAGTCCAATATACGGCGGTATTCAGAATAACGGATTTCGATATAGTTTCCCTTTGGCACATGTCGCCAGTCGAAGACCAAGAAAGAAAGTGACAGATTCATGCGACGTACCAAGACCGTGAACTCGAAGGGTGCTCGCATGAAGGCACGTTCACATACATAAAGTCACTGCGTAACGACCGGGGAAGCTTTGAACTAAAACTGATCGTTCACTAACTGATTTCGGTGTAACTGATATCCGTGACAATATTCACGAAAATATCAACATAAATCTAATAGGTATTATTGAGACCACGATATTCTACGCTAAATCCTAAAGTTTACATCGAAAATCGAGGTTTACCGAGTTTCAGACTACAGCCCGCCTAGTAGAGGAACTATGAACTAAACAATTACTAACTGAAAGTAAGAACTATTTTTCGCAACAAATACATAGGCGTAATAAAATTCTCGTATCCATATAAATCTAAGTCTACATCCATATCATAAGCTTAATGACTTGAGCGGAATCAAAGTTTAAAGAGACTTGAAATGTTTCCAAACTTCTCGAGCTTCAAAAATTAGGGCGGTAAATTCAAAATTACAACGGGACCAAATGTGAAGTATTAACCAAACATTGCATAGTATGTTCTGTCCTTCACAACATGTTATTTAACCAACTATATAAACAAATCGCGAACTAATAGTTAGCAACAAGTGATTTTACTGAATTTTTAACCGAATAATATTTTGATTCAGGTCAAAGAAAATAAGTAAATAAAGGGGTCGATTTTTGTACCTGAGACTCTTGCTCAAGAATATTTAGACTCATTCTGAATGTTTTTGTCTCGCTAGATGTGACGACTGACCTAACCTCGACCAGGCGGGATCGCGCATGCGCACCAAAAAAAATCTTTCATTGTTGAGTTGAACAATTAATCGCAAATATGAATACACATACATACAAGTACGGATAATATTAAGACAATAACATTTCTAGTTAAATCCAAAATAGTACGACGGTACATGGTTACCGAATTTTACGATATACGTAATTTGACCTTTGGTAACAGGTCGTCCATGATGGTAATATGGCGCTCAACTGGCGCCCCTGGTTTTTGATAAGCTGAGTTCAGTAACACCAGAGTCGTGGTTCCTCGTGTGACGTCACGCCTCCATGACATGGCGTTAGAGGTTGACAGAAGATGGTGGCGTCTTGTGAGAATCAGGCTGGCCCAGCGTTGACTCTGAGCAGGAAACGGTAACCATGGTGATCGTTACGTAGTTAGTTGGTAGTTACTGGTGGTTGTTGTGCATTCCAAAATAACTATTGAGTATGGACATGACCTTGATATTTACCGGATATGACAGGCAGCGCCCGCGGCGGCCAAAGCCTAAAATCCCCAAGGGATAGAAATTTGAAATTTATATAAGATAGCATGTGTGCATTGTTTTAAAATATAATAAATGCATAAATCATTGCTTCAAGGACGTATATAACATTTTTCAAAATGAAGAAAAATATTCTGGGATAATTAAACTTCCTAACCTCAAAATCTGACAACTAGCATTACTTTTACGAAAATAATAGATCGTATAAATGTGCGAATATATATAATATTAATTATCCAGTTTGCACAATAATTTGTCCAGATACCTTTCTCTAAAAACAAGAATATTGAAGTACTCTATGTGATATTTGTAATCCGATAGATCTACTGTCATAGACAGATAAATTCAAAACTCAACTGCGATCAAACCGCTCAATAAATTCGAGTAAAAGTTGTTTTCCCTGAATTGGCATTTCATCAGTTTTCCTACAGACACTCTCGTTATCTGACTGTCAAACTCTTATTTTCAGTATAAATTTATTTATTTTCAATCGCATGTAAACAAGTGGAATTCATCATTCAGGAATTGCCACTTTTGGACGACAGAGGGCTCCAGGCTGTTTCCGCGGCCGGACTCAATTCCCGCGTGCCAGAAAGCCTGGCAATTCTTTCATGTTGCGACTCAGCCCTGGTTGCCATGGAGTCGTTAATGGCGAGTTTGTCGTTACGTCACGTCTCGACGACATGGTGTTGAAAGGCCAATAGAAGGTGACGGCCTGGCACGATGTTAAACAGACAGAGTGTTCGATGTCCACCATTTTTGATGAAGATCGGTTACCATGGAGATGTGGGATGGTTGAACTATGGTTGGTGATAAGTACGTTAGCAACTTCTGGTAAACATCTGATTAGACGACTTGTCCCTGGCTTCTGTTGTTGTTGTAAGTGATCTGGGTTTGACAGGCGGAGGTTAGGTAACATGAAAACAGATTTTTCGAGGATTACCCTAGCGGACCGAATGAACGGAACGGATATATTACAGCGTATCGCTATAGTATCCACATCGTATCCTCTCCGTATCATGCAAGAAAAACTCATTAAAAAGGGAAGATGAACATTTAACTTGTTGAGATTCGGATTCTACGTGAAATTTTGGGTTAGAAGGTCACGGAGTAATTGCAATAGTTTTTCTTGAAACGATAAAAACTTTTAAAAAATATAATACGTATCGACAACGTGGGCTGAAGGCGACTTCAAGCGTCCATAATCAAGCATCCATCATCGTTTAAGCAGTACTCCTTAAACGATTATGGATGCGCTTGAAGTCGCCTTCATGGCACGTTGTCGATAAGTATTATATTTTTTTAAAGTTTTTATCGTTGCAAGAAAAACTATTGCAATTACTCTGTGACCTTCTAACGCAAAATTACACATAGAATCCGAATTCCGACAATTTAAATGTTCATCTTCCCTTTTTAATGAGTTTTTCTTGCATGATACGGAGAGGATACGATGTGGATACTATAGCGATACGCTGTAGCGTATCCGTTCCGTTAATTCGGTCCGCTAGGGTAAATAACCAAAATATACAATCTATGACTAGTGCTCCCGGCTAAGGTCACTTCCGCTCTTGATCGCGATTGATTTAAATTTAAAAACATCTAATATGGCTATAAACTTGAAGTGACAGGTGAGTTGAATTTTACTCGGTCACAATTTCACCCTATATTAATTCTGATTATAATTACTATCTCAGCTCATCCACACATGGCTCGACGGTCGCGAAAGGTACAATTTATCTTTCTTTTGGTGCATGGGCCTCACGTCGTTTCACAACCTTAGCTTATACCGTACGATCCTACAGGAAACACGTTAAAAAGCCGTCAGAAGAAACAAAATGAGCAATTGGACACTTGCCCATTATTACTTTATCCTTCGTATAAGAAATACAATTTTCATTTTTCACTACTGGATCGGATTCAACATGGGTTACCTTACCCATTTTTTCCAAATTTTCTTCTGAGTTATAGATCACCCTTTTACTATCGTCCAATTTATCTAGACAAATCCTTGGCCCTCCGTCTCATATATTCTCCGAGATAAGGTTTTCGGTAGATTTTCAACATGCTCGTTGACTAGACCAGAATTGGTGTGGAGAGGCTCGGAAACTCCCATTCGGGGTCCCTAATTGTCTGACCCAGCGGGTGTGTCAGGAACAATGTAGTCCTGTTATGGATTCCGTTCCTGAGTGACCTGTGGTGGGATGGCAATTACATCATAACCATTTCCGAGACAAAATCGTCATTGTCTCCCCAAGTAAAATCGTCATTACTTGTCCAAGCAAAATCACCATTGTTTGCATTCATCCGGGCAAAATCAACATTGCCCCCGACTCTAGTTTCAGGGTTCACTCCACTCAGAAACACTCAACCAAACAATTCATTGATGTCTTGATCATCTTCTTTGACAACAGCATCACACATCTGCTCAGAAGACAGACGGATATAGTCGGAGTATCGGAACTTCAGAACACGACATATACCAACTTTACATGGAGGGGAGCCTCTCCCTTATATTCAGGAGGATTCATCGACAATGCATTTGCATTTAAATTTACTTGATACGCATGATACGCCATCTTGCAAGTCTTGAATTTGAATCCTTGAATTTATAGAGTCATACCAAAGGTCGATGATCAGTGACCAAGATAAATTTGCGTCCATAAATGTAAGGTCGAAAATATCTAACACCAAAGACTATTCCTAATAGTTCTTTCTCGACTGCTGGGTAATTTAATGCAGCATGTAACAAGACTCGTGACGCAAAAGATATTGGAAGATCACGTCCTATTGTTCCCTGACTCAAAACTGCTCCCAAGGCATAATATGATGCATCAGTTGTTATAATAAATGGTTATGTAAAATTGGGATATTGTAATATTGGCTCTAAACAAATTGAATCCCCAAATTGTTCGAATGCTTTCTTTTCTTCACTGGCCCACCGAAATGAAACATCTTTCTTTAATAAATGTGTTAAACGTTTCGATATTTTTGCAAATTCCGAAATAAATCGCCTATAATATCCGACTAACCCTAAAAATTGTTTAATATTTTTCCTTGTTTTAGGTACCGGAAAGAATTTCACCCCTTCTATCTTCCTGGGATCTGGTTTCACTTTTTCTCGAGTTATTATGTGACCTAAATAACCAGTTTCACGTCTAACGAAATGACATTTTTTAGACTGAAGAGTTCACCCTGCATTTCTCAAGCGCCATAATAATGTCCGAATTTTCTTATCGTGATCTTTCAGTTGCCGGAGCATTTTTCAATCCGAAAGGCATACGAGCAAAATAGCAGTAATATTAGGAAGTGAGTAAGCATCCGAAATTGTTTTTTCATTTAAGGAAAGATAAACAGATCCTTGAACTAGTCCAGAAGAGAGTAATTCATCCGTCTGTTTCCTGATCTCATCCTTCTGAATATGACGATAACGGTATTATTTTACATAAACCGGTTTATTGTCAGTTGTTAAAATTTTATGCTTTAAAACATTGGTAGCACCTAATTTATCCCCAGGTATTTCAAATTGATAAGAAAATTAAAAAATATTGGCAATAAACTTCCTTTCTCTTCTTGATTTAAATCATCCATTTTTATAATCTTTTGAATTTCTTATAATCTTTTAGCTTGCTCCTTTTGTGTACCTTTTTGTATCCCATTTGTGTTGAACTGGAGAAAAATGTACCTCCGGAAATTCATATTCTTCCAGTTCGATAGCCGGTATTGTTAAATGAACCTTTTGATTATTGCTGTTAAACATAAATTTTTTTTCAATTCCTGAGCTATTTGTTACTAGACATTCTCCAGCGAATATACCGGGACCGCAAGAAAGTCGAGGCACATAAACCTTCTTTAATTACGTGCTTTTATAATTATTTGAACCAAGGCCCTTGACCTTGCTGGTGATGTTATAGTGGAATGGGGTAAAAGTGACTTGTTATATATAAACATTAGAATAAGATTTTAATTATGAAAGTTGAAGTAGACCCAAAAAGGAGTATCTTCTATCTCTTGAAATTTCTTGACACATTTGCTTCCTACAAAAAAATCAGCTTTCTATTCTGTTTATACATTTTTTTATCTCTTTAATCGATGTTTTCGCGACATTGGTCGCTTTTATCAAAAAATGTGCTCTTAGAAAAAAATGCTTCTCTAAGAGTAGTCCAATTTTTTTAGAGAGAGGAGCTGCACGTCATAGAAGTGCTAAGTTGCATGCATTTTTTCTAAGATTTAATTTAAAATTTATTTTTCAATTAAATACCTGGCACTGAGGAGGACCCCTATCCGTGGTCGAAACGTTTGCCAATTTTAACTTTGATGAAATGCACGTTTTAATTTTTAATTAAATATATTCATAAGACCCTAATACCAATACCATAATTCTTCATAATAATTATATATTATATTCACTAAAAAAATCCGACGGACTAAGAACGGCACACAGAATTACACCTAGAGGAAATATTACAAAGTAGACTTCTACTTACGGAAGAATGTTTTCTGCAGAATTTTAGGGATAGTATTACGTGGGTAATGCCAAGGAGGGAAATTAGGAGGCGTGAAATTGGGAAGCCGAGAGGAAGGTCAACACAAATAAACTATTTATTAGGCTTACGCGACGTAGTGCCGGATTATCAACGAAGAGAAGATGAAGGCGTAGTATCCCGAAAACGAGGAAAAGACAAAGACGCAGTATCCAAAAATGACGGGAAGATAAGAGTAGCGTCTGAACGACGGAAATACAGGCGTAGCACCCAACTAGTCACCCACGAGCACACAGAGAGGAACTGACGGTATGAGCGGCGAGTCCCGCCGTCGGCCACACGTTCGGTACCCGTCGTGGGTTCCCGGACGGGTTCGGCTGTGGCCCTCGTCGTCCATACCGCCAAGTAACCCCCGTGTTACAATAGGGATATGACCCCCCTCCATGTTTATGAGAGCTTGGCCGTATCAATCGAAGGCCCCAGTAAATGTGTAATTAATCTTCTAGTTAGCTCGCGTGGCTTGCCGTGCCAAAAACTTTTAAGGTTGTTCTTCATATGAACATCGATTCACACGTTTGATAATCATATCAATTCCACTTTCTGAACTTTTTTTCAGCTGACTCCTTTTCCATGTATTCAAAATGCAAGTTCGCCTGAAAGAAAAAAAGTTTATTAGTTGATAATAAAAAATATTTACAAAAAGAAAATGAAAAACACTTTCCAGGCGAAAACAACAACATTTGTGGCACTTAAATACCTGCACGTTTTGCTTCTGCCTGTCCAGCTGTCTTTTCCAGTAGGCACACTGCTTCTGCATAAAGTAGGTGACTCCCATTGATGCTACGGAAAAAAATGATATGTTAATACAGAAATAATATATTTCACAGTAATGCTTACTTCCTAAAATAT
Source organism: Andricus coriarius (assembly GCA_932066315.1). Taxonomy (NCBI): domain Eukaryota; kingdom Metazoa; phylum Arthropoda; class Insecta; order Hymenoptera; family Cynipidae; genus Andricus; species Andricus coriarius. The sequence goes on from CAKNWT010319506.1 coordinate 16,208, forward strand.
TGTTTATATATATATATATGAAATAAATAAAAAACATATATTACCTTCCGGTGGTTCCTCCTATTCTCCAATGTCCATATTAGACGTACTGTCGTCAGGATCTACCTCGGTGTTTTCAAAATTATCATTAATTCCAGTGTCACTGCCGCACTCGGCAATCACATCCTCATTATCAGCACTGCTTGCAGTCTGCAGCTCATCTCCATTTATATTATCTTCTTCATGTATGTCGATATTCTCCTTGATGAAAGATGAAGTATTCGATAAAATATCCTGATTTCGCATCCTATCTATGACTTGTTTGCTTCTTTCTACAGACCTACTTTCACTCAGAACATTCCGTTTCTTCTCCAGAGACGCTGTCTGGGGGATTTCTTTCTCGGGCTCCACGACAGTTCCATCCTTCAAGACCTTCATTTTCTCCAGGAAATCTTTCCTTCTGTAACAATTACATTTATTTTTTCATTTCCCCTAATTATTTTCCCATTCGAACCCCTCTTTCCATTCAGTATTTCCAGTATTTTTAATTATATGATTGAATTATTAACACTTCGAGTACATACTAGGTCAATTCGACCCACAACAAATTTTCGATCGAGAAAGAGTTTCCACATAAATGTTTAGCTTTAAGTTAGTAATTAAAAAAGTTACAGTTGTTTTCGTGATATTCAATTTTTCAACAAACTAATTTTTTGTGCATTTTTGTAAGTAGATTAAAAAAAACTTAAATACCTCTGAATTTTGGTAAGTAAAAAGGTTCAGTAGTTGTGGAGTTCTAGAGTCTAGACGATCAAAAAGTGAACAGGGTCAGATTGATCCAGAGTGTAGATATTTGAAAAAATAGATGTGCACTCGAAGGGTTAACTAAATATTTGAATTTTCAATCAAAGAAATGAACTTTTAACTAGAATAATAAATCTTCAACCAAAAATACGAATTAACATTTTTTTGGATGTACTAGAAATGTTTTTTTTTAGAAAATTGCGGTTTGCGATTTTTTTTGTTCATGATGACGGATTATTGGACCTACACTCGTAGAACAGAAATAATCCTATCAACGTTTAACTGAATTATTATAAACAATATTCATAAACAAATTTTTACTAGTGTCTTTTTAAGATTTTTTATAAGAGACATAATTTTTAACGAAAAATTAGCATAAGTTCACAATTGTCTTGAAAGTAATTTATATACATCAAGCTTTACCAAGCACAAATAAAATAGATTGTTAATACAAATTTCATTAAGAAAATATCACGAACGGCCGTAGTGATATAAAGATATTACTATATTTTTTACATATTGTTGAAATTACATTTTTTGCGATGATTAACCAACAAAATTAGTTAAAAAATCATTAAGGTGATTGTTATAAACATTTTTTTAAATAAAAACTAAGATTTATCATTTTTACATACAAAGGAGATGTTCTTTTGCGCTGAAATTAGCCGACAGTAAACGAACATTGGTGTACACAAACTGCATTGAGAGACTAAATAACAATTTAGTCCAGGAATCTGGTACTTTTATACCCAATTCAGTAGGTAATGCGCGTTTTTTTTTGCTTAAACGATTTATTAAGGGTTCCTGGTGAAAATTTCAATTTTTCTACAAATGATACCCGTGGGTCCAGGACATATTTTTGAAACAATTTCCACAAATCGCGTTTGCGGAGACTGACCCACCCCATTGTATTTTAGAGAAAAATGTTCAACAGCAAAATTAAACTAGAGGGAATTCTGAAAAAGATTAAGAAAAAAAAACCATCACTATTCCGCTGCACCCATTTGTACAGAAAAGATCTTCTAATGTGGCATCCTTGATTAAAACACTTTTTTTATTTTCTGTAAAAAAAACATACGAGATCTAAAATTTGGTGTATAAATGAAACAGACTCCTTTTATTGACATTTATAATGATTATTGAAAATTGAAATTAACGCTTAATTGAACTAAATTATAAAACTTTATATATTTCTGTTTAAAGCTAGAAAATAATTAATTTTGTTTCGTCATAAATACCTTGAAATAATTTTAAATTTTATCTTATAATTAATTTTTCAAAATAAAAAATCATTTCAATTTTCTCAGGAATCTCTAAAGAAAAACTGTTTTTTTTTTTCTTGAAACGTTTCGAAACTCTTAAAAAGTTCCTTTTTCTATAATTTGCGAAAAAGTGCCAGTTTTTTCCACCTGTTTTTGGTGTAAAAAGTGACCGATTTTTGGTCGATGACGTGGCGCATGTGCAGTGCCGACCTTTCCGGGCAACAGTGAAAAAAGTGAACGGACGCAGTGAGAAAAGTAAATGAATGCAGTGACAAAAGTGAGGCACAGTGAAAAAAGTAAATGAAGTGCAAACTACTTCGTGTTACTCCGTGTGTGTTCGTGCTGCCTCGGGTGAGCTCGTGCGCAGGCAACTTCATTGTATTTTCCGACTCTCGTTCCTAACCTAAATCAATTTCCAAAAAGTTGTTGATTGTCAATGGTTTAATCGCTTCTATGGATATGGACGAAATTGCTTGGCGAAAGCAAAAAAACACCGTCAGTTTCTCCGAAAATACTGTGCTTGGTTTTTTCATGGAAAATCGGAAATTTGGTTATTGGCATTCTAACCAAACATTCTTACCAGCTTATTGTTACGGCCATATTATCGCAACTGCGATGTTGCTCCGCAAGCTGCTCGACGAAAGATGAAGGTTTTTCCCAGCATTGTTTCTTCTTTGGAAACTAACTTAATCCTGATTGGCTGAAATGGGGCGTTCTGATTGGTGTTACTATGGAATGTGAAAACAGCAGAAAAGGACTCTTATGGATGTGAGTGTGTGTAGAATTAGGGTTGCTGGATCCAAACAAAATATTCTCTTCTGAAATTTGATGATCATAATCAATCAATTTCGTCCATTAGATGTTGAATTATTGTCCAAGATATCCTCTCCGAACCATCTGAACAACCAAGCCGGCTACTGGGACTTCACAGAACCATCCAATTAAAGTCCCTAGCACCGAGAACGCTGACATTGATGATGCGCGCCTGAGCTAAAGAGGTCCCACTCGCAATGCCGGGGATCGACAATAAACCTTCTCAAAAGGTGAACTTTTGAATTCCATTCCAAGGTATATAAGTTGAAGGGGGCGTCAAAAATAATCGGCAGCAATAATCCCAACAGCATTCCAAAAATATTCACCAGGTTTTGAGGTCAGGATGGGTGAAGATTCTTCAGGATAGTCGGTTTACTCGGAAAATACATCAATAAAAAGGAAAAACAGGCAAAATCAATTCTTAAAATACAGGAACTAAATTAACTAAACCCAAGTCTTGGAAAACCGTGCAGCTTGCGGATTCTGATAAGTAAAGCTGAGTCTTTAAATTAAAAATCTAATAAATTAAATTTTAATGAATTATTGAACTAGTGATAATTAGTTGCTTGTGACTTGGAATAAAATTGCAACGTCACAAAACTAACACGAATTTTAGAGAAATTTCTAAAATATTTTCTTAAAATTAATTTACTAAATAAAGCAATGTTTAAATTTTACCAGGAATTATAAGAAAACTTTTTTATTCTCTTGAAATATTCAAACTTCTCAAGGCAAAATGTTCGGCAAAATTCTCTCAATTATTCTCGTTCATCACAAATAAACACTTTATAAAATTTCAATCTAAAAACCTTAAAACTTAATTCTATAGCAAAAAAAATTTTAAAAGTCCGTTTTCATAATATAAGAAGCACAAAATTTCACATTTTTGACACTTTCTCCATGCATTTGAATCATTTTCGGCCTAAAAGTACAGCCAGCGCCACCCTCGGCCGTACTCAACATTTCCGTGACTTTCTTTTCCGAGTGTCACGGGGCTCCGAAAAACTAATGTTCTTTATCTTTGAATAATGCACATGGAACAAAGTCTAGCAAAGTGAGGTTACGACACTCAAAATGCTGAAGCAGCTATACCCAAGCGTTATTTGTGCAACAAGCAAAACAAAAATTTGTTCAAATTGACTGAACTTTCTCTGTTGCACTGTCGGAAATTTGAAAGAGAGAAAGTACCAATTTTGACGTACTTACGAACGCTTCACTGTTGTGGACATGCTTTATTTTGCTCAAAGGTTCATTGAAAACTTTTTTTCGGGTATCTAATTGTACTTTCAAGAATTATTAGCATAATTGATTAATATAAACTTAAGCGAATGAATCACATGGCTACGCATGGCTGTTCTGTCTACCCTTGTATATAGTTGCCTTCTTGTTCAAACAATCTAAAGGAAGACTAATCGAAGATGAGCGCGGCAAATTCAAATTTAAATATGAATATATTTAAAAGATATAGCAATGCTAACTAGATACTAACTGACTAACTAGATATAACTAGTATCGAGCGTCTAGCGCGATATCAATATATAATAATAATAATTTAATCGAATAAAATGACAATGGAAAACCCTTTATTTTTATAATGCATAAGATGAGTTGCTGATCAAACATTATTAAAAATGCTTCTATTATCCGAAGGACAGATTACGAATACCATTCTGATAATATTTATGAAGGGCGGCCGATGAATTACGAAAACACTATCATAGATGCAAAAGAGGCATAGTATACACTCCCAGCATACCATTCTCTTTTAAATTTAATGACAGTTTCGCCATTTTGACTTCAACGTCATTAAGATTGTAGTTGGCTATCGTATCATGCGCATTCTGACGTAATTCCCACATATATAATTCTTTTGAATCTGTAGGATACAAGAACAATGATCGCTTTACCTTCCAAATATTTCCATCGATTTCTATTCCTTGAAGAGTGCGTGGCATTTTG
>CAKNWT010319510.1:0-24832 GCA_932066315.1 Andricus coriarius
AAGAGTAACTTTTTCATTCAAAAAGGTGTTATCTTATGCTAGGCTTGCTTGCAAATTTTTATGCAAGTGAGTTTTCTGGGTTTCGCAAATGTTCAGGTTTTTGTTACTTCTGTTAAAAGTTATTTAACAGGAATTATGAGAGGAACCGAAGAGAGCAAGTTTTTTGTTGCTAAAGATGTTGTCTTATGCTGGGCTTGGTTAAAAGTTTCCAAGAAAACAAGTTTGCTGGGATTCGTGAATGTTCAGTTTTTAGCTGTTATTTTTGTTACAATTTATGTAACAGAATTTGTAAGAGAAACCGAAAAGGGTGATTTTTGTTTTCAGAAAATGTGTTTTGTTATTTAAACCTCTTGTAATAAATTTGCCGAAAAAAAATTTTGCTAGGTTTCGGGAATGTTGTTTTTCCTAAATAAATTAGGAAACGGAAACATTGCGAGAATCAAAAAGTGTCACTTTTGTGGCTATAAAAGCTGTTGCGTTATTTTAATAGTAGTAGTAGTAGTAGCAGTAGCAGTAGTAGTAGTAGTAGTAGTAGTAGTAGTAGTAGTAGTAGTAGTAGTAGTAGTAGTAATAGTATAAACGTTTATTATTCAGTCTGTTAGCCTTAAAAAATGGACTTGCTTACACTTTCCTTTTTTTTACATAATTTTCTATAAAACTAAGCCTTGAAACTAACATCCATTCATACCTTATCTCTAGGATCGCACGCTCTTATCGCCTTGCCTTCCTCGCTTCGCCTCGCTTCGCCCCGCTCGCATGTCGCTACTCTCTCGCTTCCGCGTCTACTACCTAATACTTATCTACTATTTACAATATTTACACACTACTTATATCTACTTCCTCTCCTATTTAAAATCTTTCCCTCTCCATTCCTCTTGCTCCGTCCTTCTCTTCTTCTCCATCCTACCCAACACTCCCTTCACCCATGCTACTGCCCTTTTGTCCCCCCGTTTCATGCATCAATACTACCATGCTCATTTCACTTCTTGCTACCTCGGCGCACTCCTCCAACCAGTGCTCCACTTTTGCATAGACCTTCCCACACAGTTCACACAACCTCTTTTCCCTAGAGAGCCAGATCCTATTAAAATCCTCCATGCACCCACACCTCATCCTCGCTATAAGCTCCTGACTTCCTTTCTCACACAAATATTGCGCTCTCGCCCTTGGCATAATCCACACATAGTTCCCGTTAAACCTTGACTCTATTATTCTCTCTTCCCCTGCCGTCTTGACTCTCTCCATGCCGTTTTTCTTAACCAACTCATATACCTTCCTTCGTTTCTCGTGCAACCTTCTCACTTCACCCATCTGTAGTCCTCTCGTTCTAAAATACCTCTCCCTTTCAGCCTCCATCCTCCCACCCCCTCACCTGTTCTCCTTCACCCAACAACACTCCCTAAACAGCTTACTTCCCCCCTCTTCCAAAAATTTCTCCTCATATTTACACGCCGGACTCCCCTCTAGAATCCCTACATCCCTACGTCTCCCTCCCGACAATATAATTAGGCGTGTTCCTTGCCGACCTCAATGTCCACTTTACATACCTCTCCTGTGTCCTATTTACCTCTTCACTTTCCTTCCACCCCCATACCTCTACTCCATACAATAGCACACTCATCACTATTGAGTCAAACCATTTCATTCTCCTTCCAAAATCATCTGCGAATAACTTCTTTCCCAACACCACACCTGCCTTATCACCACATTTGCCCTCCTCACTCTCTCTTTTATGTGACCAGCCACTCCCCCATTCCTCCGTATATTTTTGTTCCTTTGATGGCTACTTAGCCTCAGAGACATTTTCAATAAATTACAAATTACTTGTATTATTGGGATGCATAGTCTGGCATTTAAAAAAAACTGACATTTCAATGCCTATAAATACGTACCAATTCCATTTTTTTCTGAAATGCCATTGAACACGCTTTACTGTATAAAACTAGTTTCGTTTCAATCATTTTTAATGCGCATAAACTTCAAGGCATTAAGGTGCTTTGCTTGTAATACCTTAGAGGTTATGCCATTTAATGCCATTCAATGCTACTCGGCGAACTGCCAAATTATATGACATGTAATGCCTTTCGCGTATATCATGTAAACCGTAAGAAATAGGTCAAAATCGATGTCAGTTTATAATATGGATATCATATTATAGTGTAGTATATGTCGTACTTATAACTAAAGAATGACATCCATTTTTGCCTATCTCTTACAGTTTACGAGATATTTGTTGTTAAAAATACCAATTACGGTAAGTTCCTTGCAAGTGCTAGTGGAATATTCCCAAGGAGCGGACATTTTACACGACCCAAGATCATGCCTGGAACGTTTCGAAAATGCCCGCGGAACGTTCCAGGAACGTTTCGTGCTATTGGGGGAGTCAATGCCATTTAATGCTCTTGCCAAATATTGAATAGAATGAATGCCAGTCAATAAAATTTAATTCTTTTTCCGACAAAAATGCAATTTCAAACAATATAATTTTTTAAAACCAGTCTATGCGTCCCAATGAAGTCCTTGTTACCGGGAGGCGCCACTTTGATTGATTTTGATATTTACAATAAAATCCAAGGTGTACTGAAAAAATAATTGCGCAAAATGATGTTGTACTGAAAACATTGGAAAACACCATTTCGATCTAGGATAGTTGCTCACTCACTCGCTTGCCCAATGTGCATGCAATCGATAGTAAGTATTTAATTGCATCAATATGAATGAAATCAAAGAAACAAAACGGCGACACGGAAGACACTGATGTTGGTACAAAGTGTGGAATTGCTTGGAATGGGACTTGTGGCACTCCTGACTCCCACGAGACGTTAGAAAGGGGAAGGTATGTGACCTACATTATTTCTGTAACCAGTCACACAGGAACCTTCCCCCTTTCACCCATGAGACGTTGGAAAGTAGAAGATATGTGACCAAGATTATTTCTGTGACCATTCACAATGGTACCCCCCCCCCCTCCGAGACACTGGAAAGGGGAAGCTATGAGACCTACATTATTTATGAGACCAGTCACATGTGTGCTTTCAGACCTCTGACAAGACATTGCAAAGATAAAGGTATGTGACTTATATTACTTATGTGAACAGTCACAGGGGTGCCTTCCCCGTTTGGCTGTATCGCTGCTAACGGTCAATCATCGATTTGGGTGTGTCGTAAGGGAGCTAAACGCAGATCCTTTTTCGCAATTGATCAACGACCTTAAAATTTGCTATCCTGAAAAGGGCAACTCATTTTTCCATGTTCTTTTCGCTGACTTTTACTTTTTCGTTATAAATACAAAAATCACAAACAAAATTTAAAGTACAAACAACGCACACAAAAAAAACAATAAAATACAAAAAGAAAAAAAGAAAATTCACTTTAAAGATTAAACTCCAAGCTTTGCGTGGTGAAGTGCGTAGGTAGACAATACCGAAAAAAAAAATGGATTTAGGCGATCAATTTGTACATCATAAAAGATGTATTTTTTCTAAGACTACAACTTTTATTTTAGACTTTTTCCTCTAAAATCAATATTTATCGAGATAGAGTGAAAAAAATTAAAAATGACCGTTTTTTGGGGTTTTGACCTTGAAAATCAAATTTACATGGGTTTACGCAGCTTCAAGTCAATCGGAGGTAAGTACTTTTCGGAACTGCATCCGTTTTTTGTGTGTGAATATAAAAATTGAGCCAAATGACGCTTCCAAAAATTCAGTTCAGGGCCAATTATATCTTATACATCTCATAGTGCATTTTGTTACAGTACAAAAAAGCAATGTTATGAAAAAAGGAGATAAAGTATTTACAAATGATAGTTAAGCAAATGTAATATCCGAAGTTCGGAGTGAAAATGTAGATAATTTTAATAGTTTTTGTGTAAAACGTTTTGTCTTGAACTCTAACCCGAGCATCCAACAAAGAATATACGGTTTACACAAAAATTACTGAAATTCGCCAATTTTTCACTCTGAATGCAGATTTGATTCAAAACAGGAATAGGCCCTAATTATCTAATCAGATGTAATTTCCGCCGGTACTGTACATAAAATTATATTATCAATGCAAAGAGGGACCCCAAAATAAGCCGAAAATCCAACCCTTTTTTGCGCCCAACGTAGTTTCTGAAGGAAAGAAGATGAATTGACGCGACAAAGCTCAAAATAATCGTCAATGCATGCTGTAACCGGGTTTGTCATTAGTTTACCCTTTCAACCTCTTTTAACACTGGAAAATTGAAAAACTACCCCTAATTGGGAGTGAAAAGTACTTCGTGCATAAGAGCGTGATTGAAATACCTTTTGACTATGTTTTTTATATAGGTACGATCGCGTTGGTATATTTACGTATAGTCTCTACGGCTATTCTTCTTACATAGCACCATTTCAACCCCTAAAAATCCTAAAACTACCCCTATTAGGGGGTGGAATGTACACCAGTACTATAAAAGTAGGTAGAATAGTTTTCAATAGGTTTTCATCAAACAGTGACGCTTCGACTCTTGAAAATCGAAAAACCACCCCTATGAGAGGATGGAAAATACATCATAAACAAGAATGTGTATAAAATATTTTTTCCTCCATTGATGGAATCAATTAGTGTCAATGTATAATAACTACGTTAATTCTACTTACTTAGCATCAGGGGTAATTTTCCCGTGATAAAAGGGGTTGAAAGGATAAACCAATAACAAACCCGGTTACAGCATGCATTGACGATTGTTTTGATAGTTGTTGTATCAATTCATGTTTTTTCCTTCAAAAACTACGTTGGGCGCAAAAAAGGGGCGGATTTTGGGGTCACTCTTTTAAAAGTCTTTTGGACTATTATTTCATTCCTAACCATGTTTTTTAATATATTAAAAAAATAATAATATGTAATATGAAAAAAGTAGCATATGATACGCTTACCGCGCCTAGTCAAAACGTTATAACGTAATTTAACCCTATCTACCTGAATTTGTAAATAAAGCAGAAATGGATTTAGATTATTATCAAAACTTAAAAGAAATTACAATACAAATTTCCAGGCTCCTTTTAAAATTTCAGGACATTTCCAGGTTCTGTAGCAATCCTCGCCGTATGAAATAAAACACTTGTACAAATTAGGACCGGATACTCTTTACACGCAGAAATACATGCGTATTTTTTCACGAGTCATGGAGCCCGGTAAGGAGAGCATTGAAATGATTTCAAATATGGTGAAATTCACAACGTTTTGAATCCAAATGAATGTTGTTTTCTGCCGTTAACGTTTTAATTCATAAGAACCTTAACTATTTTCGTCGCACCTTAATCCTGCTTAATCCCATAATGATTTTTGTCAAGAAATGAATATATTTTTAATCTGGTAAAGTGGGTAGAAATATAAGCAAGTTAATCCTTTTTAATGCTGTGAGGCAAGGACGAATGTTGAAATCAATTTAATTCCTACCGTAAAGTATAATTGTCAACACTTTAATCCAGAACAATTCTATTTTACTGGAAAGTGCAATCAAATCTATCTCGAGCGATTCCTCCCACGAACAAATTCAGTTAGATTGCAGAATAGGGGCGTCAACCCTATTTTGGCTGGAAAATTTTTTTTTCGGCAACAAACTATTAGAATCTTTAATTGAACGATAAATGAAGCGAGTTGACAAGGCAAAACTTTTAAATTAGTTTTACTTTTGTTACTACGATGTCTCAAATCTGGGTATGTCACGATATCGGAATGATCATATTATGATCGATATTATCAACTTTCCCACGAGACGTTGGAAAGGGGTAGGGATTTTACCAACATTATTTTTGTGACTAGTCAAAGGGGTTTTAATTAATTATTTACAGTGTTTCTGGCCGTACGGATGTTTGAAAGCACCTAAACAGTGAGTTAATATGATCATTCCGATATCGTGACAGACCCACATTTGGGACACCGTAATAACAAAAGTAACAATAATTGTAAGCTTCTGCCTCGTCAAATCGTTTCATTTATCCTGCAATTAAAGATTCTAATAGTCAGTTTGCCGAAAAAAAATTTTTCCAGCCAGAACAGAGGTGACGCCCCTATTCTGCAATTGCACCCACATCTTCTTACCGGGAAGTCATTCACTTCACTTCACTAAAAGTATAAATTATATTTTACAAATTGATTATTTTATATTTCACAATAATTTTACTTCACAGCTCGAAAAACTGTTGTCGCTTGCAAAGAAAGCAATCTCACATAACCTCTCTTAATAATAGGTATCTGAGGTTAGGCAGTTGAACTTCAAGATGCCTTCACGCCGAGAGCCAAATAATAATACCAATTGCATGCGATGAAACTTAAGGTGCATTTATACCTCAGTCTGCCTGCCCGGTGTAGGCAGGCATTTGTCCTAGGCTATTCATACGACCAATTTTCCGAGGAATGTTGACCTCGGAAAATGTGAAAATGGCGCGGTAATTGTAAATACTGTTAAATTTTAAAATAAAATAAACCAAGTTTTTTATAGTTTAAATTGAAAATTATGATGAGTTTAATTTGTATAACATAATGTAAAAATAGATAAAATGCCATACCCTGAAATGAGTATTTCAAACTATCAAAAGTGTTTACAGCGAGGAGTGTTCGGAGTCGCGTGTTGCGGAGACTTTTATTTAGCAAGGGAAGGAAAGTTTGTAAGTAGATATTATCTCCTCTTAAGTAATTTATTATTATTCTGAAAGTTAGTATTTTATTATAAATTTATATTTTTGTCAGCAGTTTTAAAAATGTTCTACAAGTCGAAGCAACATAACCTCTAAAATGTTTCTTGACAATACTTCTTTTTCATTTTGTAGGTCAAGATGGATTATTCATTAAGAGGAGAGAATCTCTACTTAAAGTCTTCGCCACACACAACGCCTGACAACTCATCTGTGAACACTTGATAGTTTGCAAAATCTGAAATACTCATTTCAGGGTTGTGCATTTTATCTACTTTTACATTATATCATAAAAATTAAACACATTATCATCAAAAACTTGGTTTATTTTATTTTAAATTTAACAATATATACAATTACCGCGTTATTATCACATTTTCCGCTGTCAAAATTCCACGGGAAATTGGTCGTCTCGTATGAACAGCTCGGAACATCTGCCTGCCTGCGCCGGGCAGGCAGGCAGAGGTATAAATGCACCTTTATTTGTTTCAATTACTTGAAAAAAAAAATTTTTCACCGTAAATGTATTGAGACATTGTTTACATTTCCAAAGCTATTCAATTAAATAATAAAACCGATATATTTTGTAACGATTTTTATTATGCAATTGAACAGCTTTTGAAAACCGAAAAATAATATCCAACTACGCTTAGGTGAAAAATCATTTTTTTCCAAGTTATTAAAAAAAAGATTTTTCGCCCTATACAATTGGTATTATTGCTTGACCCGCAGCGTGCAGATATCCTGCCAGCTGACGTCACGAGATGAAATACCCCATTGTTCTTTCACACCATTGCAGTACCGCAGCTTGCAGACTGGCAGAAGTCATGTGCCCGATGTCAGTGATGCTAATAGACCGCGACTTCTTCAACTGCGCAAGCGTTGCGTTGGAAGGGGAAAGACACGTTATTGGCCGTAATACGCGCGCTTATTTTAAATGCTTCAAATTCATTTTTATTTTCAATTCGTAAAATAAAATAACAAGATTAACAAAATAATTGAAAATCGCATGCAAATTAAAACTCGTTGGTATTCTATTCAGCTGCAGGTCTGGAAATGTTGTTTTCAAAACTATCGAGCTGAAAATTAGTACTGTCAGTCTCAAAATAAAATAACTGCCCTTAAAACTATCGAATAATAGCTTCTAATCAACTAAGACCGTGTTATATCCTAGAAAAGATGCCCCTGTTATCGCAGAAAATCACGGATCTAGAGGAGAAAACCTCGAAAAAAAATTTCTAGACAAACTTTGATATTTTAGACGGATATTAAGTACATTACATTTCCCATACTAATAATAATAAAATACTGTATTGTCATAGATCTTATAGTTATTGCAGTAACATATATGAACCATATAAACATAAATTATTATAATTTCGCGACTTGAAAATAAAAATGAATTTGAAGCATTTAAAATAAGCGCTCGTATTACGGCCAATAACGTGGCTTTTCCCTTCCAACGCGACGCTTGTCTAGCCGTAGAGGGAAGATAGGTATAGAGGCGACAATGCAGTGGGCAGCTTGATGCACGCAAAGGGGAGCGAGACGGCAGGGGAAGACGTAGTTAAGTTTAGTTTGGGAACCAGCGACGCGTGGCGCTAGTGCCACGAACCAGTGCTATGTTTTAATCACTTATTGAATATTCGGAAAAAAAATTTTTCAGTCATTAATTTTTATTCTTAAAAATAATTTTAGGACATAAGAATTCTAAATCTACCTTTTTAGAATTCAAGAGCTCAAGTGCCGAAATTGTTTCATTGAAACACTTTAAAAAAAATAAAAAATGCGATTCTAACACAAGATTTAAAAATATGAAAATTATAACAATAGCAAAATCCTATAATATTAAATAACGAACTAATAAACAAGAAATACGTTTTTGTCTCTCACTTTTCCAGTAAAATATGATGTACAATATACTTCAGGGTTTCAAATTTTAATATTATTTGAATAATTTGGACGTATTTATTCGACAAAATTGATATTTATAAACCTACGTGTATAGAAAGGAGAATATTCTCCAACAGTGCGGGCTCTTGCAATTCTTTCATTGTTAATTTAATGGGGAAAAATAGACAGGATATAAGGCCTCATTAGGGAATTTTTCGATTAATAATTATTGTGACGTGATTAATTTCTTCACGGCTCCTGAGTAGAAAAATAGATATTTTCACCAAAACGAAAAAAAATCAGATTTTCTATGCTTTTACGAATACGGTAACGAAAGTTTCAATTGATATGTGAAAAAATTTTTGTTTTGTCCACATTTTTTATTTAAAAAAAGTGCAGAACTGAAGAGGGAGAGAATATTCTTATTTCTTAAGACTACAAGATATAACGTTCTGCTTTATGAATAGTTAATTGTTTCCATATAATTGATATGTGAAAAGTATTTAAAATAACGCACATTCCATTTTCATACCTCCAAAGTTCTCAATTGTTACAGAGATTTATGTGAAAGGAAAATTTATTAACAACCCTCCCGTTTATTTCGTAATCCGAAATTTACTATTGCAGAGTGGCAAGGAATGTTTGAAGCACCCTGCTTATAGAAAAGCCAATTGCAATGTTTCAGCATTACCACTGGAAACAATAGCTTTCACTCTAAAAAACTTTCGTCATATTATTCCAGGCATCTGGTAATTTTTCACCGCGTTCGTTTGCTGTAGCGTTTCACTGAGGGGTCCTGATGGAATTTTTAAAATTTTCCAAACATGACCACGACGAGTCCCGAAAATATTTTTGAACAATTTTCCAAACGTCGTGTTTTCGTAGACTGCTTTCGTAAACTTTAGAAAATTCTGAAAAAGTTAAAAGAAAAAAGAAGAAACTTCTTTCAATAACAGACGCAGAGTTGTAAGTCTCTAAAGAACCCCGATTTTTTCAAAAAGAAGGCTAAAGAACCCAATTCTGAAGTTAATAATTGTTTGTAATGTTGGATGTTAATTTTATCTGTACTTTATAACCTGTCAATTGTACGAAAAAATACTCTGGACTTTAATTAAAGTGTACGCAATTTCGAGTAATTCTTTAAAAAAACAATGTTTGAACCTCAATGAGTCATAAGTTATGGCCTCGCAAACTTGGCCACTTTTGACGTATTCTTCAGAGCAAATTATTCGTGTTCAGTTTTTTCAAAATACTTCGCTTGTGTGTAAATCTATGTTAATGATCACAGAAAAAAATTTCATGTTGGAAATTATGTGTCAATTTAAAAAAAAAAGTCCAGCCTTCATAGGTCAAGAATTATGACTCTTAAAAAAAACACACACATTTTTTTTCTATTTTTAATCAGAAAAAGTTTTTTTTAATGTCTGGTTTGGTGAATATCGCACGGAAAACGGTAACGGCATTAATAACATAAGTAACAACCGGTTCCGCGTGATAATCAGTTCTTTCATACAAGATGCCTGCACTATATTCAGATTTTTACATATGACGGAATTTTTTTAAACGTCGTTCATTTTCAGCATCTTCTGCATTTTCCTGATGTCTTTTGCCGCTTTTTTCTCTTTTAGGAACGTCAATAGATTCCCATTTTAAGCCACGCGAAATTGTGGAAACGAGCAACTTCCCCCGGCAGTTTCTACACGATTTATAACTAAAAAATTATATCTATGCATATATTAATAAAAATACTATATTCGTACAAATTTCTGCAAAGAAAAAGTTTTGAGTTATGACTGAGTAGTTAAAAGTTTTTTGAAATAAAATAAGTGATTGCACAGTCGTACTGAAAAGATTATAAACTAATATTATTATGGAAAAAATGTAAAAAAATATAATTACCATCAACTCAAAAGAATAATTACAACAACAAAAAACATAATATCAACATTTTTTCATGAAAAGAAGGGATCTATTCGCCATAAATATGCAAAGACATATTTTTGTCGCAAACGAAATAAGGCAAAAATTAATAATAATCAATTATAAATTAAAATATTTATAAGGGGTATAAAAAAATAATTCCGAATCGCAACCTTCATCCTCGATTTTTCTGTTTCCTTTGGGTTATAAATGAACCACGTGGAAACAGACATTATTCAGATAATATTTAGAGGTCACTTATAGTAAATTTGTCTGGGTTTTACATAAAAATTCATCTTTTTGAAAATAGCTGATCTTACTGGCAAATGATGCAGAATATGATGCTGGCTTATTAAAAAGGGTATTTTTGGATCATCAGTCTCTTTATAAATTATGCATACTTCAAGACCTCTCAATAAGCGGGATAGATAATTCACACTACTTTATAACAATTTCCTTCGCATATCTTCCTAACTATGCATAATTATAAATATAATTACGATAAAAAATAAGTTTAATGAGTCGCGCCTTTTATATTATGTATACAATTTTGCGTTATGATCTGCCTTTTTCGAGAAAAATCAATTTTTCTGTAAAAACAGACCAATTTATTTCTCCTTCCACGTGATTCATTTGTAACCCACAAGGCACAAAAAATGGAAAATGCACTTTGAGATTTGGACTTGCTTTTGTTAAAGCACCCCTAATATTCATATGCTGTTATTTTATAAATAAACGAACGCTTTTTGCTACGTAAATGACAGTATTATGCTATTAGTGATATATTATCACAAAATCTTCAGAATAAATACTCATAGTTATTATTTGAAACGGTTCAAAATCTAATCAAGCACATTCTTTGTAAAAACAATAGATATTTTTTTGACGGTATCATATTTTTCGAGTCCTTTTTTGAAATATGATAACTTCATGCTGATTTGCGAAATCGAAGATGGTGAAGTAATTACTAAGTAAAATGGGATTAAAAGATAGCACTATAAATGTATTAGGAATTAATTTTAGTGAAAGTATATTTAAAAAAATTTCAATTTCAAAGCTCCTAGTCACCACGAAACTTTATATACTTTTCTGTACTGGAGAAAGACCTGCTATTCCGATAAGTTTAGAGAACCAAGAGGTTTTAATTTGCTTATTTTTAATTAATGTATGTTCTGCTTTCAAAATGGTATATTTATATTTTGCAATACTCTATTTTTCCAATTGCAAAAATTAAATGATCTAGAAAAGAGGCGCATTTCAGCTGACTCAGAATTAAATAAGTATAAAATGCTACCATATGGAAATTTTAAATGATTATTCTCATTTATTTCTTCCACCTGAGATAATTAATACACTATTCTATACATTTAAAAATTCATTTTTAATGAAATGCATTATTGACAAATATTCCAAATCGGCGAGATTTAGCAGCAGTTTCTGAGTTGCGGTGAAAAACTGGCAAGTAACAATTTCTTTCACTTGTCACGCTTATCCTGTCTTCTAACTCATATACACCACACATATTCTTGGCCCATGCCACTCACACACATTAAGCACATTCCGTGGCTGGTTCGCGATACTAGCGCCGCGCATCGCTGGTTCCCTAACTAAGTCCTACTCCCGACGTCTCATTCCCCGCGCCAATCTTCTAAGCTTGGTGGGCATTGTCGCCTGTATACCTATCTTCCCTCTACGGTCTAGCCACGCGCAAGTCAACAAAATTTTAGCTTATCAGAAACGATACCAGCTACACCGCCATATTGAAAGAGTGTACCGCTGAGGGCAGTGAGGGCGCAGTCCCATGGAGGTAGATTACAAGAATATTGGGACAGTTTTGACCAATGAGGTGACTGCTGGAGCTTGTGCAGGCACTTCATTGGTCAAAACTGTTAGACTATTCTACTAATCTACATCCAGGGGTACGTTCAAGACGACCACACGTGTGCACCTAAAGCCGTTCAACGACGCTTGGAGCAAACTCGGTTCACACGGGTGAATCGTTCAAGACTCATCAGGGGAAAGAGTGGGGGTCACCCGTGGAGTAACTTTTTCACCCGCTGAAATTAGGTAGGTGAGAGCGTGTAATGGCGGAATTCGGCGGGAATTTTTGGTAAATTTAACCGAATGGAAGGAATATGTTGTCACCGAATGGATATTATTTAGCGCTCAACAATGAAAATAAAGTTCTGCTTTTTCATTTTAATTAGGTTATTTTACAATCACTAACTGTTCAGAAAAGATTCACTTATCCTTTTATATCGCGAATACTGAGTGTGCCACATGCATCACTGTCCTTATAAAAATCATTATTAAAAAGTGTAGTTTTGGACGACCGCATTTTCTTCGTTGCTGATACTAATTGAATAGTCACTCCAATTAACAGAATTTGTGAGTCAACTAATAAAATAGCAGTACCATATGATACTAACTAAATAGATCTAGATAAGTGCCTCTACCAAACAGCTTTTTAGGCCATTTTTCAATATAATTTACTTCGTCATATTATACTCCGAAACAGCATGTAATTAAATAAAGGATCCACTGTTTGACACGTTACCAGTCAAAATTAACGCGGTAACGTTACTATCTGTCATTAATGATGATTTGTAAAATAGCAGCAAGGAATTTTACATATACAGACGATAAGTAAATCTTTTCTGAACATATAATGAATAGTGATAACCTAATATTAATAAAAAATTTACATAACCTGAAATTCGGGCCTTTACATTTAGAGCCAAACTTTCCTTCTGTGTCGTTCAGCGTAACAACACCTTCCACTACACTCTCCTAAACTCCGCCCCTTTTTATGGTTCACACAGCGGTTCACACGGGTGGTCGTCTTGAACGTACCCATGGGGACTGTGCCCTGACGGTTGAGTTGCATGGTGCCAAGATGGCCGTGGAGCAGGTATGCGCGAGTTGGACGAAAATGGAACGTTTTTCGGCTAGACCTGGTAAGGATTGGATCATGACTGGTGCCGCCATGATACTGAGCAGGCATTGAAAGGTTTCCAGGCTCGGTCAACTCCCATGCAAAGAAATGGCTAATTTTTAGGACATGGGCGCGCGGGTTGAGAGGCATTGCGGGGCACGATATTAGTTCTCTGGCCCATCGCAGATGGCGCAGACTTTCAACGCCAACGGGTGACAGCGCGTGCGCGGCAAATTGTTTGTTGTGGCTCTGCTGTCAAAATTACATTATAAGACTATAACCTCGAAACGGGGTTTCGTGTGCCGTTGTCATTTTGAGGAGAAAGACTTTATTAAAACGCAAACTGTTGCGTTGAGATTAAATTGTGATGCCATCCATTAATTTGCTCTTTTTATTGTCATCCGCAACCGAGCCTGTTGCAATTTTAGGTTCTTGTCACTTGGAGATTGTAAACTTCGACATTCTATTTCTCGGAACTAGATAATTTTTTTTAATCATATTTTTTTGGTCTCAACTCAGAAAAAATTTAGCTCAGGAGTGAACTTTTGTTTTATCTATAAATAGTGCTTTCAATTTTACAGAATATTATTTCAGTCTCCTGAAAAATTCCGATTTTGTTGGTTATGTAATTCTGTACTGCAATCCTTCAAATAAAGGCAAAATGAAGTGAATAAGAAACGTAAAATGGGAAATAGAATGATAATTATCTTTAATTTCCTATTTTTCGTTTCTTATTTGCTTCATTTTGTCTTTATTCTTCTTTTTTGTTGAATTATTTTAGTATTCAACACATGTAAGGAAGCGTATATACATATATGAAGACCAACACATGCACGCGTCTCTAGTTCTCTTGCTCATCGCAGATGGCGCTGAATTTCGCCATTTCTTTACATGGGAGTTGACCGAGCCTGGGTTTCGGACATATTTTCCTTAAAATGCACACTGTAATACCACATTTTAATGTAAAATTGAATGAAAAAGATGTGTCAGGTGCTGAGTTACAGCATAAAAATTAGGACGAAAACACTATTTGCCAGTTGAAAATAAGGTGGTTGAAGTGCAGGAAAAAATATACAAAAGGGAAAAAGCAAGGACTTGTTGACCGGTATGTAGAATGCAGGTTATGTTTACATCTTGTATAGTCGTATATTTGGAATAGTAGAAAAACAGTGTTTTACATAAAAGCGAAATTATCTATAATGAAAAAAACATAAATAAAAAAGGTTTGATGAAGCATTTGAAAGAAATGCAGTTAAAAATTAATGCATAGCTGTCATAAGTGGATTGTTAGTTTTAAAATTCATGTAGCTCGAAAAATACAAATACAAAACACAAAATATTCTATTACAAAAAGTTGCATTTTTTCTGAAAACTAAAATACATTAGGCATGTTTTTGATATGCGATATTCAAATTTTTTTTTCCACAGTCCTTGAATCAAGACTTAATTTTTTATTTTTACCTTACAATTTCCAGCCTCCTGGAACTCTGAGTTGAAAATGTACTATGTGTTGACGGTGGCTGTGTGGTGGCGCCAACTATGCAGTTGGCCTATGATCGTTGCAAATGCATGGCAACATAATAACACTGAATTTAATAACACGTTAAGAGTAATTTACTGAAAGGTTAAATAATCTTTGAGTGTTTTGAGTGATATTTGCGACATTTTCCAGCTTCTAAGCGAAAGAAAACTGAGAAAAACTGATTCTAGATATAAAAATGTGCATCTACTTACAGATGCTCCAAAATATCCACAGTTATGATATTTGGTCACTGATTCGAAATCACTTCAAAATTTAAGCATTTCCAGATTTTACCTCCACCGGTTGAGGCTGAAGGTCATTTCAAGGTCAAACACAGGAAAAGCCGTTCAATAAACTTCAGACACCTCTTACATGTGCTTTTGGGGTTGCTGAATCGAAATCCGAGGTCCATTTACCTCCACCGCGTCAGGGTCAAGGTCAAATACAGGAAAAGCCGTGCGATAAATTTCAACAACCGTTTTGGGGTTGCTGAAACTAGCTTGCTGGAGTTCACCAGTGACACATCTTTTGGATTCAATTTGCTAAACTCAGATTACCCCGGACACTTCACATTAAAATCCGGCCCCTGACAAATTGGCTGAAATTGCAATATAACATAGCTCAAAGCCTCCTGATCAAAAAATCCTAATGGGTACCAGATTGTAATTTAAAGATGAGGTTGCACTTCATAACATGCATTTTCTGTTATTTTGACCTAAAGATGACCTTTAAATGACCTTAGACTCACCTTCAGGGATCACCCTAGCGGACCAAATGAACGGAACGGATACGCTGCAGCGTATCCCTATAGTATCCACATCGTATCCTCTCCGTATCATGCAAGAAAAACTCATTAATAAGGGAAGGTGAACATTTAACTTGTTGAAATTCGGATTCTACGTGAAATTTTGCGTTAGAGGGTCACGGAGTAATTGCAATAGTTTTTCTTGCAACGATACAAACTTTAAAAAAATATGATACCTATCGACAACGTGGGCTGAAGGTGACTTCAAGCGTCCATAATCAACCATCCATCATCGTTTAAGCAGTACTCCTTAAACGATTGTCATATATAAGTATGGTATTCACCATGATTATTTATCGCACATTTTCACCAAAACGAAAAAAAATCAGATTTTCTATGCTTTTACGAATACGGTAACGAAAGTTTCAATTGATATGTGAAAAAATGGGCATTAGCAGCAGTTTCTGAGTTGCGGTGATTAACTGGCAAGTAACAATTTCTTCCACTTGTCACGCTTATCCTGTCTTCTAACTCATATACACCACACATTAATTATTTAATTATATAATTATATTATAATAATATTATTATATAATATATATTATAAACAAATAATATAGTTATCAAATATTGTCTTACTATAGCAAATTACTTACTATAGCAAATATTATAGTTAATTATCTAGGAAGCCTCGGTGAATAATCTGACTTGCAAGTCAATTTATTTATTTTTACTTGATGACGCGGTGGAGATAAATGGACCTCGTATTTCGATTCAGCGACCCCAAAAACATATGTAAAAGGTTTTTGAAGTTTATTGAACGGCTTTTCCTGTGTTTGACCTTGGAATGACCTTGAACCTAAAGCGGTGGACGTAAATAAACTTTGGGTTTCGATTCAGCGACCCCAAAAACATATGTAAACGGTTTTTTAAGTTTATTGCATGGTTTTTCCGTTATTTGACCTTTAAATGACCTTGAACCTGACGTGTTTGAGTTTAATAGACCTTGGATTCTTATTCAGCGCGAGCCTCTAGGGGTAAGCGTAAATGGGATCACCACACCCACGACCGCCAACAGCAACGCAGTAGTATCAGACGGTCACTCATCCAAGTACTAACCGCGCCCAACGCTGCTTAACTTCAGTGATCTAACGGGAACTGGTGCTTCCAGCGTGGTATGGCCGTTGCATGAATCTGGAATATTTTAAGGAAATGTTTTTTATTTTGCAGAATATAAACAAAGTTTTAGGAAGAATTCGAATCATTTTCAAAGATGTTTAGAAGGTCTGAAAAAATTTTAAAATCAATTCATAATTTGAACAAATTTAAAACAACGTGTAGATGTTTCAAGATTCTTAAATCAAATTTTGAAGTTTTTCAAGGATTTTAAAACTATTTAAAATAAAAATATTTTAACTTCTGATTCAAGAAGTGTTCAGTTTATAACAAAAATGTAATCGCTCAATTTTTAATATTTTTAGCTTAAAATTGCTTAAAATGATTTGCAGCTCAGTTTTTATTACTTCAAATAGACACATTTTTAGCTTTAGATTTTTTCACTTCCAATGGCCGTGAAAAATGTAAGCGGACCGGGAAATGACCGGGAATTTTTTCCTGTGATTAAAACGGCTACCCTGATTTTCAAATTTTCAAGTTTAAAAAAATGTACCGAAAATATACATGGTAAACAAATTTAATTTATTTTGATGAATTCATTGAAAAATTTGCTTTTCGACATAACTATTTTCATGATATTTAGCTTAACATTTGAGACGAAATGGGAATTTTCATTATATGGTTGTTTTTAAATTTGACATGAACTAAAGTTATTTCAAGCTAAACAATAAGAAGTTCATTAAAACACATAATTTGTTCATTAAAATATTTGAAAATCCGAAATGAATTTAAATTAGTGAATAAAGTAAATATTATATTTTACACAATATTTATTTTTTATTATAATTATAATTACACAAATTAATTATAATTACGCAAATAATTATATGTCTAAAAGCAGTGAATTTGACGATTTTCGCAAATTATTTTTAACTCAAATGATTTAAAAAATCTTAAAGATCATTATCTTTTACCCAGACTTATCAGAAAATTATTTTTGTTTAACAAACATTTTCTTGTAACACTTTTGCCTTGCATTAATTAAATTCTAGGCCAACTGCATAGCTGGCGCCGCCACACGGCGACCGTCAACTCTCATGACAATATTTTCCACAGGCCTCCAGGGTAAAGTGGCATAGGGCTACAATTTTCTTGCTGGCTCTTACTTTTAACGGGGTTGGGAAACTTTTAAGATGGACCACTTTCTCCCGCGAAATGCAATGAGCAAATATAAATGTCTTTGTTTACATTCTTTATGCTTGAAAAATACTTGTCGACAAGTATTTTTCCTGCATAACCCTAATAGCACGGAACATTCCGCGGGCACCTTCGGAATGTTCCCGGGAGGTGTAAAATGTCAGCCGCTTGGGAACGTTCCATTGGGTCCTGAGGGGGACCTTCCATTATTGTTATTTTTAACAACAATTATCTCGTAAACCGTAAGAGATCCCTAGTAGCAACATCTGGCTTGTATGACAGAGGCCAGAGTCTGACTCAGCATCTGCTCCCTGTAGTCGACCAGACTGGCATGAGAAATGATCAGACGCAGACGATGAACAGAATCTGGTGAATAAACCAACCAGATTATGGTATTTAGTTTAAACACTAGAAATTAATTAATGAAATTGAAAATCTAGCAATCGGAAATCTGAACGATTCATAAGTGTCCCCAAACATGCAATAAGCTTATATGACAAGGGGTTATGTTTGTAATATTTCAGTGTGTCTCGCCTGAAATGTAGTGACGTCTCCGCAATATATTCTCCTAGAAAGGGGTGAAATATAGTGGCAAACTATTACAGAAACGTATTTAGTACCATTTTACGTTATCTTAATTTTGTCTGGTGTATATCATGACCAGTCTGGGCCAGGATTTGCTATATCAGACTCTGGCGCCAGGACAGCATGTCAAAGCTACTAGGGGATAGGTGAAAATGGAAGTCATTTTTGAGTTTTGAGTACCGCATATACTATCTATAATATGATATCCATATCATAAACTGTCAACGATGTTGACCTATCACTTGCGGTTTACGCGATATTTATTTATGATAATAACAATAACGGTAATTTAGGTTTGGAACGCTCCCAACCGGCGGATATTTCACACCTCCCGGGAACGTTCCGAAGGTGCCCGAGGAACGTTCCGTGTTATCAGGGAAGAATTTTAACCACGAAGTAGTATAAGGAGACCCCACTCCCGTGCGGCCTTTGGAAAATTTGGACGCATAGATTCGGATTTAGTTAGTTTGCATCGTTCGCAGCGCCTCTTGCAGAAAAGCGTTGAAATACAAGATTTACAAATGGCGGTGCCAATAGTGTAGGGCGGGTGTAAAGAAACACACACATGCTTATCCCAAAATACAGATTTTGACGAATGTGTATGCCTGCATGTATTAAGATCTGTATGCATGTGTGCATGTTCCCGCAAGAGGCGCTACGAGCAGTGCAAACTAACTTAATCCGAATCCACGCGTCCAAATTTTCCGGGAGTGGGGTCTCCTTATACTACTTCGTGATTTTAACAAAGACACTTCCCTGTGCGCACATAACCTCACCCATATATCACTTTTACTGCATTCCGCGCAATTTTGAATATGCATTTTAAGTATTCCCGATAATGTACTTTCATCATCGGGAATGTTACCCTTTCGAATTGAATGAAGAACCATAAATTAATTTTTCTTTAAATCAAAAACTTAGGAGATATTAAAAATGTTTGGTCTTTTTTTCTTAAACTTTCATAACTTTGGTGATTTGAATGATATTAGGGTATATATTTTTGAAATTATTTGTAATAAGATGCAGTTTAAAAAAAAATATTTTTGAAACAAAAAATTTCAAAAACTTCTTAAATTTTTCAAAAACTAATATTTAAAATAGAGCCTCGGTGGCTCAGACGATAGCGCGTCAAGGTGCAGTCCCATGGCAGATGAAAGCAGTGGATGAAAGCGAAAAACGTTTTGTCACTAGCATCGCCTAGTAACGTGTAAAGTTCAATCTGCGTTTGCAACTTTCAAAATAGTGGCGGCGATCCGGGTTCCGCAGTGTTCCGTATGCCGTAAATTAAAAACACACCTTGACAAGCAACGATCTCCACGAGATATCTTTGCTTTAATTATTGCAAACGTTTTAAACAATTTGTAATTTCTTCCAACGAGTCACTTGGCAAATTTTATTAACAATTATTATGAATAAAAAACTCTTCTTTACTTCGTCTATTCTCCATGTTTACATGCGTGTGTAACAGGAATGTCAAAGGATCTTCTATCCTCCCCACTCTTCGAGTCCTAGAAGCAGGGGCCCGTTGCCACTGCTTCCCTTGTACGGGGCAGTTAGTCTATTTGGTACCTCTGACCGACATAGGTCTTTTAAAATAAAGAAGTCCTGCAATATAGTTCAGGCACAATAAAAAGTATTTAAAGTGATTCTTCTGACCCGTTACAAAATTGGCGATCCTGCCAGGATAGGAGTACACGATCTTGTCTCTACGGAGCAATTTAGAGATCAAACGACCCTATCTTTGGAAGACAACCTGGAAAGCGGAAATCACTACGGTGGTTAAAATAGAGGAACTCCGGACTTTTACTTCGGTGCAGCCCGACAACCAAAAAGCAGAATTTGCAGTCGTGACAACGAAATCTCTACGGTGGTTAATATCGAGGGATAAATCCAAGACTCCAGACTGTTACTACGGTGCAGCCCGACAACCAGGAAGCAGAGTTTCAACAAAGAAAAAGTAAGCGAGTTTTTAGAAAATAAGATAGGAAATTTTTGCTTAGGCGTCGGTATACTGTTGGCATAGCACGACCCGGTAAGCGCAGAATTGATTTTTTGAAAAATAAATTATTTAGAAAATAAGCTAGAAAATTTGTGCTCAGACGTAGTTATACTCTTGTAATGAAATTTCAATGATATGCGACAAGTGCGGTGCTTAAAATCAGTATAAAATATCATATTGTAACGCGTTCGCGACACTTACACCCGACACTCGCAATCAGGTTTAAAGCTGGCTTTCCACGCCTATAGGGAACATTTAAGTACACACTATCCCACACATACAGACACTTCCACAGATTCTGATAGCTCCATATCTGAGGCGTGTACAACCGCCCCCACGATGGCTACGGAGAATTCGTCGAAACAAGATCAGGATGTTCTAACACTGGTCCTGAACCAACTTCAAATAATCATTGAGAAGCAGGACAGGTTTGAAACTAGCCTCACAACTTTAAACGAGGAAAACCTGAAGCGAGCGGGCGAAATCAGAAGTATTGCGCAGTTTAACAATGCCTTGGTCACGGAGGATGAATCGAACGACGATTCACAGCATTCCAAGTCGTCTGAAAAGGAAGCATCGTCGCCACAGTACTCCGAGTCGGCTGAAAAGGAATCGTCACCAGACGAGGAAATGCAGGATCTCGCTCAAACCGCGGGTGGTCCGGGGAGACCCATGTCGCCCGGCGTTCCCCCAAATTCATTCAAAAAGTGTAGTGATGAGTTCCAAAGTGTTCAACCCATACACTCCGTCCCCCCGGAGAGACCCATCTCGCCCGGTCTTCCCCCAAATTCCATCGCACAGTGTAGTGATCAGTTTCAAAGTGTTCGGCCCATGCATTCCGTTCCTCAGTGGTCTAACACTAACCCACAGCCGCGTGTTCGACTTCAGCCCCCAAATCCCGTCATTCAGTGTACTAGTCAACAGCCGGCACCCGAACGTGAATCTGTGAGGTCTAGCACAGTAGGTGAACAGCCCCCAAGTTCCTCCGCGCAGGTCATTGACCAGCAATGTCTTCAGGTCCCAAATTCCTTCGCGCAGTATACTAACCGGCTGCCAGCACCTGCTTATCGCACTTTTCCGAGAAACAACCCAGTGCTACCAGCGATGCACCAAATGGAAAACGTTGAACCGCTTTCCCAGGCCAAAGAAATCATCCGCACGGTCGAGGTTTCAAATGGCCAAGATGATTTTGGCGTACACGATTTTATTAAGACCGTGAAACGCGCAAAGCTAAGATGTTCCCAACCTAGTTTACTACTTGACTACATTTTAACGGAAAAATACCCTATAATACTACGACGACCTTTACAGTGCTTTAAAAACAAATTTAGCTACTACAACTACTTTGGAAACGTGTCGTAGTAAACTTGAAACAATTAGGCAAAATCACGATTCCGTACAGTTTTATAATCAAAAATTTAGAAGCGCATATAATGAATTGATTTATACCGTTCAATCTGAATATTCGTCCGGAATCGAGCGGAAATTAGCTCCTCAAATGGAGGAAAAATCTGCCACAAAGAGGTATGTTATGAATTTACGCGATGACATTAGCCATCAAGTGCGACCCTTAAAACCCAAAAGTTTGAACCAAGCGTTACAGGAAGCCCTGGAAGCAGAAGTGTGGTGCAGAGAACGTTCGCGAACGAAAGTTTTAATAACACCTCGAGCAGTACAACCAAGCGTTCTTAGATTACCCATGAGGCACGTACCGGTACCTGCGGCCCGAAATCAACAGCCACAATTGCGAAATCAACCCTCCGATAGTCCGAACCACGGACTACCTTTACAACAGAGGATGCGAATGACTTGTAACTTCTGTAAGAAACCGGGCCATTTGGAGAAACAATGCTATGCGAAATCAAAACAACAGGGTTTTCGCAATGGAACATCTCAGGGAAGACCGCCAGAAATCAGAAATATACAGGAGATGGAACGCTACGAAGAATCTGCAGAGTTTCTGCAATCAGCGGACGATTGCAATCCATACATGGAAAGCATTCTGATGGACGCACCTATAGATTACTAGTAGATTCAGGAGCCTCTATTAATCTCATTAAACATTCTGAAGTACCCATAGAAATAATACCATTTGAAATGAGAAAACGTTTTGCCATGGGGAGAGATATTAATTACTCTTATCAAGCAGTAAGAATACCATACTTAGGGAAGTTGCATTTATTTCACATAATTGATAATGATTTTCCCCTACCAGAAGAAGGTATCATTGGCCGACAATTCTTTAATGCATTTGATAAATATCACATCACTAAAGATTTCCTTTATCTTGATAACAAAAAGTTACGCCTTTATGAGGACGGAACATTTGTTTCGGGAAACACAGCACAGATCACTCGGATTAAAGTTGTAGAAAAGGATCAAGATGTCTATATCGAAAATCACGACTCAATCCCCGACGGCGTTTACTAAATAGAGAACCAAGAATTAGCTCTACCCTTATATAATTATGGAAAAACTCCCTTAAAAATACCGAGCAGTTTGGATTACGATAAAATAGATCAAATTAAAGAAACAAGTAGAGTCGGTGTCACTAGTTCAGAAGAAAATCAGGCAAAACGGATACAAGATCTATTAAATAAAACGAGATTGGACCACATAGAAGAAGAAGAACGTCCTTATTTATGGAAAATGGTAGCAGGATACAGTGAAATTTTTAACCTTGAAGGAGACCCTTTTCCGTGTACCGATTTAGTAGAACATGAAATAATTTTAAAAACTGGCAAGATAGTAAATTTTAAATCTTAGCGTCCTCCCCCATGTCACAAAGAAGAAATAAAAACACAAATGCATGACTTGAAAGAAAAAGGCGTTATACGAGATTCAAATTCACCCTTTAATTCGCCGATTTGGGTGGTCCCAAAAAAGGAAGACGCGTCCGGCAAGAAGAAATGGCGGATAGTAATCGATTTTCGAAAGATAAACGAGGACACGGAACAAGATGCATATCCGTTACCTATCATCGAGGACATTTTAGATCAATTAGGAGATGCGAAATTCTTTTCTGTCTTCGACCTTAGCTCAGGATTTCACCAAATCCCAATGAGTGAAACATCAAAGAAATACACGGCTTTGTCGACATCTGAAGGTCATTTTGAATTCAATAGATTACCATTTGGTCTAAAAAATGGGCCTGCAACGTTTCAAAGGATGATGGACAACGCCTTGAGAGGATTAGTAGGAAAGCAATGTTTTGTTTATCTCGATGACATTGTCGTATTTGGGTCAACCTTGAAAGAGCATGATGAGAATTTAATAAAGTTATTTGAATGACTAAGAAAAACAGGATTAAAACTAGAGCCCGATAAGTGCGAGTATCTAGGTCCGGAACTCGAATACTTGGGACATCTCATAACCAAGGACGGTGTCAAACCTAATCCTGAAAAAATACAAGCGGTGCGTGATTTCAAATCGCCCCAGAATGTCACCCAAGTTCAGAGTTTTTTGGGACTCGCAGGGTACTATAGGAAATTCATACAAAATTTCTCACACATTTGTAAACCGCTCACAATTTTAACACAAAAGGAAACACCTTTTGACTGGACACAAAATTGCCAAGAATCTTTTGATAAAATAAAAGGACTATTATGTTCATCACCGGTTTTGAGATTCCCGGACTACAAGGAGAAATTCACATTAACAACAGACGCATCTAATTATGGATTAGGAGCAGTACTATCCCAGAACGGCCACCCTTTTTGTTATATATCAAGAACGTTGAACAAAGCCGAGATCAACTACACTACAACAGAAAACGAACTCTTAGCTATAGTTTGGGCTTGCAAAAGATTGAGACAATATCTACTGGGAAGAAAGTTCATAATCCAAATGGACCATCAAGCATTAATATGGTTACACAATGTAAAGTATGCTTCTTCACGATTGATACGATGGAGATCACGTTTGGCGGAATATCAATACATCATAGAATATGTAAAAGGAAAAGAGAATAAAGCTGCGGACTGTCTATCCAGACTATTTCCTATTCAAGAAGACCACCCCCTACAAAATACGCCACCGGAATCTGATTCGCAGGATGAAAAAGATGTAGTATCAGCCGAAACGTCCACGGAAGGAGAAGAGTCACCAGCCTCAGATATAGCTAATGCTTTCAACGACCGTCTTCAACGACGTATGGATGCAGACCAACTTATCTCGGATGAGGAAGGATTAACGGATGGGACAGAAAATTTGTTAAGAGAATACAAAAGATACATCACAAACAGAATGCCTAGCAGAG
>CAKNWT010319515.1:0-11835 GCA_932066315.1 Andricus coriarius
ATGAAGTGGATAGTGAGGCATCCAATATTTGGCTGAGAAAGGGCGTCCTGTATCCAGAAACGGAAGGATTCGTTATTGCGATACAGGACAGGGTTGTCAGCACCAGAAATTATCGAAAACACGTGCTACATCAAGACGTGGTTGATCGGTGCCGATTATGTGGAGATACCAACGAATCCATCGAGCATATCATTGATGGTTGTCGCGTAATGGCTCAAAGAGAATATACGCACAGGCATAATGATATGGCGGGAATTATACATCAACAGCTTGCCCTAAACCTAGGACTCCTAACAGAATGGATGCCTTTCTATAGATACATCCCAATGCCCGTTTTAGAAAACGAAGATTACATCTTATATTGGGATGTTACTATCTAGACGGATCATTACATCAGAGCCAATCGGCCGGACATCGTCATGCGGGAAAAAAAAGGTGGAAGAGTTTACATCATCGACATTGCTTGTCCACTTAACCGGAACTTGCAGGCAACCTACACAACCAAGATCCACAAGTATAGCGAGCTAAGACATGAAGTAAAGACAATATGGAGGAATGTGAAACATGCATCTATTCATCCTATTGTGATTTCGGCTACAGGCAATGTGCACGCAAGATGCACTGAACATCTTGAACGTTTAGGAGTCAGTAGGGTACTGGCAGCAGCTCAGAAGGCAGTTTTACTAAACACATGTCGCATTGTAAGAAACTTTCTGGACCATCAGGAAGCAAGCGACTAAGAACCTATAAAGTGATACATGGTAGCTCTAAGAAAGCATCCAGAGGCGACTGTCGTTACCTCCAACATTCACGGCCGCAGTGTAAGCATACACTAATAGAAATGAATAAGTGGTACAACAATATTTATGATTAAATTAGCTCTATTTTATTGCTGGTATAGATACAGCCATACAGTATGTCTGTTTTGGCCATCCGATTCTTGTTGCTTACGAAAGTAGACGCGCAGGCGCGATCAAGATGGGCCTGTTGTGAACTAAACAAAGCGAGTCGGGTAAATCAGTCATACAAAAGGTATTGCTAAACGACAACATTTCAGAGATAGTTCCCTCAAGCAAATGTTTAATAGAATTACACATTTCATACAATAGCAACACAAATATTACATTTTTGTACCACAAATATAAGTAACTTGTATTTACCATATTTCAGTAAGTGCATTTCCTACTCTTTATCATTGAAGTACACGTATTATATTATAAATATACTCGTAATTTTTCAACCAACGATCATATGGTTAAATCCACATTATTATTTCTATCAGTGTAACAGTGGTAAAAGACGAACTGCAAACTACACCATGCTCCTAATTTTGTACCTACAAGATCATCGCAAATGGGTTCATACATCGTATTAAATAAAATAATTATATCATCATCTCATCAGTCACTTGACTTAGTCCGTGGCTATGATTAAAAACCGGGTTCTTCTTAACCCGAGAACAAGTTTGAAAAAAAAAATAATAATAATGGGTTTATTAATAATAATAATATATAAGATTAAAAATATCTTCATTGAAAAATAACTTAGTCTAAATACATTTGCAATATTTTTACAAGTCAGACTTATTTATCCAGCTATTATGAGAATCATCGAAACCTAACCATTTTACAAATATCTTATCCTGGCTTCTTTTCATTATTTTTCCAACAAGATAGATATCAGAATTTTTTACTTCAAGTAACTCTTCTTCGTAAAAACAACCCATACTAGGTTTATCTTGATAATATTTAAGCATGTATGTGACAGGTACAGTTTTTTTATTTCGCTTATTTTAAATATTTCAGTGGTCCAGTTCGGTGTATAAGCTTTTTCAAAAACATGTTTAAATTTACTTATTCGAACTTTTTCATCAACTTTAAACTCTGATTTTAGGTTCACATTTTTAATTTGGAATTTCTTGTACACATTCAACAATAACTTTTCTTCATGCTTAATTGTAACATCTTTTGGTTTCATTCCGATAGTTCGATGCTAATCATTATTGTATGAAGACAATAAATTAGATAAAATATTCAACCATTTATAATTTCCTTGCAGACTAAATTGCTTCCACATTTTGTTCTTCAAAGTTCTATTAAGTCGCTCACAGATTGATGCCTTTAAATTACTATAAGTGGAGTACAAATTACTTCTATATTCTTTCATAAGATTTTGAAAATGAGAGTTCTATAATTCTTTTCCTCTATCCACTTGTAAATTCTTAGGTACGCGTTTCCCTATGAGAACAGACTTCATTGCAGCAGTAACGTCTTCACCTTTCTTAGATTTCACAGGAACAACCCAAGCGAATTTTGAAAACACATCGATAATGGTCAATATGTATCTGTAGCTATTATTCTCTCGTTCATATGGTTGCATTTCCACAATATCAGCTTGCCAAATTTCGTCTATTTTTCGAATATCAACATGTCTGCGAGGATAGTTTTTGCGTGCTATTTTATGAAGCTCGATCACCAAAGCTCGCTTTTTCTCCTCCATTTTCAAGTACACTCAGTCTGGCATCCAGTTGAGAAATGGCTGTAGAATTACGATACACCAGTTATTGTTTCGTGTCAACATCAACATGCAAGTTTTTAAAATTTTTATTTGCAGAACTCTCTAGAACTTCAATCATCATATTATTATTAACTATTTCAGTTCGTACAGAAGCTATAACTTCATACAGGCTGTTGGTTTCATGTGGTAGCAAATTTTGCAAAAGATATAAATTGACTGCATCACTTTTATCTTCAGCTTCAGCAACATTACATAACCTCTTTTTATCTATAGTATAATGGACATCAGGTGCAATCTTGAATCCAATTCCCAGATCACCGCTACTCATAGACTCAGCTCGTTTTAAGTGACGTCCGAATACGTCGAGACTCATTGTGAGAATGGCATAAATTTTTTGAAACGCTGGTTAATATATAATTCCATCTTCACGCAATTCTTCAATGATTGATATAATTTCGTTTGTATGACTACGATTTTCAGCTGCTTGGGAAGCTAAAAGTAATCGAAGTCGATCTATTAACTCATTGGGATCATCCCAGTAAATATAATTCTTCGGTTTTTCCTTCTCATCAACAACCATGTACTGTGGAATTACACCGTTTCCAGATGAAGAGTTCTTCTTACTTTGTTGTTTTTTTGCAGATTTAGGAGAGGAAGAAGATATTACATTTTCTATACAAATTTTTAATTTAAAAGTCCTATTCTGACGTACAGCCCCATCTCTACTGTAATGTTTTCGATGTGCATTTGTTGTATTTATAATCCTACGATAAATTTCAAAATCATTTCCACTTACATAGCTGTCTTTAGGTACTTTCTTGAAGAGGAGTTCAAGTAGGCCTTTAGTTTGAGGTAAATGTAAATCACCTACATTGATATAGTTTCCATCAAAACTTATCGGTGTATCTCCAATCATTAATCTGCCTTTTGATAGTTTTCGCACGCCATATACATTATCCACAACTTTATTTCTCTCCCCTAACAATATGAGATATTTGTCCACTATATCGTTTTGTGAATTGTTAATTGTTGATTCTAAATCTTCTGAATTATTAGCTGTTTTGTATGAATTTTCACCACCATCCATTTCATTATCATCATCATCATCATCATCATCATCATCATCAAAATCACCATAGTTATATTTGTTTTCATCTATTGAGTCATCCTCATATTTATTTTTCACCTCTTTCTTCCCGACTCTACTTCCATATCTTAAGGAGGCTAGAAATTGTAACCTCAAAGCTTCCTTAAGCTATAATGCAATTTATGTGGATGACAAAAGGTTCGAGTCCAAGGATCTATCAGCGTTGGAGTCTGTAATCTGGAATTCCAAACTACCTGTGAATAGGGCGGAACCATTTGAAGAAAAGAAACTGGGGGAAGCAAGCGGCATGCAGGGAAAGGTGAAGCGCAAGGGCTCGGAATCTCCACCAGTCAATATCAAAGAGCAGGCGGGAAAGCCTACAAAAGGAAATATTCAAAATCGACTATCAAGCAGGGAGACGAAGAAGAAAAATTTAAATGGATAAATGAGCGAAATATATCAGCACGAGTCACCAATTCTACAAACTTCTTCTTCTGGAACTGTCATGGTTATGTAAGATTTTTAAACTCCGGTATTAATTATGATAAATTTGGTATTATAGGAATCGTCGAAACCTGGCTCACTCAAATTCCCAAAAACTTGTACGCGGAAAATAAATATAATCATTTCTTCTCTAACGCTTTAAAAGACAAATCAAAAGGCAGAGCCAGTGGCGGCCTAGCTCTTTTCATAAATAAACTTCATTATAATAGTGAGCTCATAGATAAGTCAGATTATTGGATTTTGGTTCGAATTTATAGCGCAAATAAAATTAATTTCATTGTAGGAATCTGCTATTTTAGCCTGACGATAGACACAGAAGTAATCCTACAACTTTTCGAAGAAACCTTATGTGCTCTGTCTGAGAAGTACAATAACGTTTCTATCACTATATATGGCGATTTAAACTGTAGGGTGGGGGGATTGAGTCAGGGTCCACCTGATATGTTTTCTCACACAAATTTTGCAATGTACCGGGAGAGTCACGATGTTGCGCACAACAGGAGGGGGCTGTGATTGGTAGAACTGATGGAGGTAAATGAGTTTTATTTTTTGAATGGTAGATCGCGGAGTGACAATCCAGCCCACTTTACGTTTGTTAATGCAGGGGGTAAAAGTGTCAATGACTTGGTTTGGTGCAATGCTGAGGCATTAGGTATACTTGAGGACTTGAAGGTGGATCAATCCACACACACCTCAGATTATTTCCCGGTCTGAGTCTCCTCTTGTTGTTCTCCCACCTCAGCTGGTGACTCAAGTGCGCTGAATGTGAACAAAAATAAAAGCTTGACGTTTCTGAGATGGACAGACGACAAACGGGAGATTTTCTCGAGCGAATTGTACTTGTCTCCTAGATTTCAGGTTACATTTGAAAAATTAGACATAGATTATCTTAATTCAAATCTTGCCGAGGCTATTATTGACAGCGCCAAAAAACAGATATGTGGTCAGTTAGAAAAAAAGTTACTGAGAAAGTGCACCGTGACAAACCTTGGTTTGATTCTGACTGTCGACAAAGCAAATCATATCTCTCTAATGCGTTGAAAGAAGCCAGCAGGGCTAATTTCTCGGATGAGGCTAAGTTGCTTTTATTCAAAGCTAAAAAATCGTACCAAGCACTGATAGCTAAGAATAAAGCGAGTTTTGAATCCAATATTCTGATGAGCCTTGAGCAGAATTACAGCTAACGAAATCTTTTTTTCAATTAACAAAATTAAAGTAAATAAGGCTCCAGGGCCGAATCAAATCACAAATAACTTTTACAAAAACTTGCCACCCAATTGGCTTCTTTATCTCGAAACATTTTTTAATAAAATACTTGAAAATGAATATATACCGCTTGAATGGACAAAATCTTTAACGCACATGATACACAAAAAACAAGATCCAGCCAATCCCCGTAACTACAGACCTATTGCCCTTTTAAACTCACTTACTAAAATTTTTACGCACAGCTTGTTGGCTAGATGGGAAAAATGGGAGTCGTTGTGTCACATTATTCCGGAAGCCCAAGCAGGCTTTCGTCGTGGTAGGGGTTGCATGGATAATATTTTCACCTTGGCATCTGTTTCGCAAATTTACCTACAAAACAAGAATAGACATGTCTATGCCATTGTGGTGGATTTTTCAGGAGCTTTCCCTTCTGTTAATCACGCTCACATCTGGTCAAAACTATTTGATATTGGGGTCAGTTAAAAAATAACACAGCTACACAAAAAAAAAGTGGTCTGTCCGGAGGAAAAGACCCCCCTACCCTTATGTTTTCGGGGTCGCTGAATCCGAATCCGGGATCAGCGTAGTCGACAGGGACGTGTGAGTGGGTTGAACCATAGTTCCTATATGTTTTTGGGATCGCTTAATCTGAATCCGAAGTCAGTTTTACCCCATCATGTTAGCTTCAAGGCCAATCCAAGTTCGAATGGTGACAGAGACGTGTGATTGGGTTGAACCATCATTCCTACATGTTTTTGGGATCGCTGAATCTGAATCTGGGGTCAGTTTAACTCTATCATGTCAGTTTAAAGGTCATTCCAAGGTCGAATCGTTTAATTTAGTTTCAATTAATGTTTTTCAAATTTCATATATTAGTTGCAAAAGAATTTTTTTAATTTTGTTATGATATTCGACATTTTTATTTTTTTCAAATGACTGTTGAACGTTACAGCATAAGAACTGACAGTTCTGAACGAAAAATGTAAATGTTAGATTCAAATTAGAGATTAGGAGTTATATAGTCCTATATGGTTTGAAGTATAATTTATGGTTTGGGACAACTACAAGATTTTGCCAATCTCTATGATCGACATGGATCAGCCCCATTTCCACGTACCAGTTCCCACTTAACCTTGGATTGACCTGTAATCTGACATGATGGAGTTAAACTGACCCCAGATTCAGATTCAGCGATCCCAAAAACATATAGGAATGATGGTTCAACCCAATCACACGTCGCTATCACCATTCGACCTTGGATTGACCTTGAAGCTAACTTGATGGGGTTAAACTGACTCCGGATTCAGATTCAGCGATCCCAAAAACATATAGGAACTATGGTTCAACCCACTCACACGTCCCTGTCGACATTTGACCTTGAAATGACCTTAAAAAAATAGCCAACTCCGTTACGCTGATCCCGGATTCGGATTCAGCGACCCCGAAAACATAAAGGTAGGAGGGTCTTGTCTTCCGGACAGACAATCTTTTTTTGTGTAGCTGTGTAATTAGAATTCTAAAAAGTCTGTATGAAAGAGCTTCAACTTGCATTAAAGTGGAGAACGAGTTCTCGGAGGAAGCGCCGGTCACTGAGGGAGTTTTACAGGGAGAGATTTTGAGCCCAATCATGTTTAACCTCTTAACCTCGGATATCGAGTGTTTCTTTAGACAAAAAGGTCTTGTGGGTCTCAGAATTATGGGCGAAACGGACATTATTGTGCTGATTTACGCGGATGATTTAATTATTTTTGCAGAATCTAAAATAGACGCAATTAGAAAACTCAATGCTCTACAGGAGTATTGTAATATACTAAACAAACTCACGGTTAATAACAACAAAACTAAATACACCATATTCATCACAGGTCGGATCAGCGCAAAACTCCTAGGTTTGAAATATGATGGTAGTTCTTTGGAGTTTGTTCCTTGTTTTGAATACTTGGGTACGATTTTTTCTGAAACAGGTGCTTTCAACTTAGCTGCACATTCAGCAATTAGCAGAGCCAACTCAGCCTCAGCCTCGGCGTTCAATATTGTAACTAGAACTAAGTGCTCCTCATGGTCTTCCATGATCAAAATTCATGACTCTATTATAAAAAGTTCCTTATTGTATGCGGCCCACATTATAGGATTAAATTATCTAGATGTCTTCGAGAAAGCACAAGTCCGTTTTTTCAAGAATCTTCTGCGCCTACCCAGAAATACGCCTGACTTCGTTGTCAGATTGGAACCAGGTCTACCCTGTGTGTTATACCAAATATTAAAAATGGTGCTGAATTGGTTAGCAAAGATTTCCGATATGGAAGACTCGCGCTATCCTAAACTCTGCATGCTAAAACTAGCCGAAACCGCAAACAGACAAAATGCTAAATATAACTGGCTAGGTCAACTTATTAGATGTTTGAAGGGAGCGGGTATAAGCCACAACCTCATCGATCTCAATGGTCCCAATCTCATAACTCAAATTGATATTATAGCTGATAGATACCGTGATTTTTTTCATTCGCGTGATCTATTAAGATTGAAAAACAGTAACTTTCGTTATATATACAGTAAAATTTTACACAATGATGCGCTTCCCCAGCAATATCTCTTATTCAAAGCTCCTTTCCTTTTTAAGCGCATTTTCGCTCAATTAAGAACTTCCTCCAGGTTCATCATTAAGTTGACCTCTAAAGCTGGAACAACTATAATCGATCCATAACAAATTTACCAATTATGTAATCTAAGAGAAAAGGAAGATCTTGTACACATCCTCACCAAATGTCCAATCTACTCGCCGATTATAAATCATTACTTACGTAACATTGGTATGATAACCGAGAACAATCTTCACTTCTTATTGTCAAATATATACCCTGAAATGCTTCGCTCGATATACAACTTTAAAAGTACATGTTTAAAAACGAGAGCTTTCTCTCTATTCGAATAGTACACTGCACGAACTCAACCAGTATGACCTAACAACCTATTGTACATACGTTATTATAACTTTTCTTTTAGTTTGATGTTTATCTTAATTTTATTGATTTTTGTAATAGTGGCCTTCCCTTTCCACAGAATCTTGTATTCTTTGAGGCAATAAATATACATACATACATACCTCTTTCTTCCCTGTTACCGAATCCAGTTCCTTAACAGCCTTAAGCCCGTTAACTATTTTCTCAAGTGGTGAAACAATCGGTTTAAATGTATTGTTTAAATTCATTTCAGCACTTTCTTTTCCTAATTTTAATATTTTATGTTTATTTCGAATCGATTCACTAGCTCTTGTGATTTCATGTCAAATATCTCTTTGCTTGAGATAATTCTCTTTTCGTGATAACATCAAATCCTTTTCTATATGGTATCTAGCACAATTTAATTCACTATCTTTATCGATTACAATAAATCCATGTTTATGGTTTTTCCAGCATGCTATACATAATTCTTTAAACCGTATATAAGACATGTCCGTATTAACATGATCATTATATATATGCTTAAGATTCATCTCGTCTCGATTGAATAGTATTAACAAATTAAAGTTATCGCGTACTAGATGTTTTGGAATGCGTGCATACGTTTGAAAGGTGCGCGTGAAGCTGTAAAAAAAGCAGGTGGAAGCAAAATTTTTAACGAGACTCGCATCATAGCTGTGCCATCTAAAATTGGTGGCTTTCTCTCCTTTCTCATACCTATTTTTGTAGGCCTCAGTGCCACAGGGCCGTTAGCTGGTGGAGCTTCGGGTATAACCAAAGCTATTAATGATGCAAGCGCTGCTAAGCGAGAGCTTGAAGAAAGTCATATGCGAAATCCATATAAATTCCGAATTTCCGTGGAGTTTTTATGCGAAATGACCTGCCAGCTCGCGTTCCTCATAAACGTGAATCGGTTATTGTTAATCTCGACAGTAAATATGGTCCGAGTACACATTGGGTGGCCTATAGAAAAATCGGTAATGAAGTTATTTACTTTGATAGCTTCGGGAATCTTCGACCACCCCCGGATCTTATGAAATATTTCGGTGTTGGTAGCGTAAAATATAATCATGAAATATATCAAAATTATGACACGTTTGTATGTGGCCACTTACACTGTTAGAAATATCTAGTTGAATTTTGAACCGCATGTGGTGCAAGTTTTATACAATTACTGTTGTTGAAATTTCAACTACTTGTGAATGAAAAATCAGCTACACGTGTAATTGAAATTTCATCCATGCACAATTAGTGAATTTCAAGGCAATTATAATTTTTCAAAAATCTTAAAGAAAACCCATGAAGATTCCCGAAAAATACTGTGCTTTGAAATTCACTAACTGCACAGAAAGAATTCTGATCATTCTGTAAAACCTTTTATTTTTCTCTTTCAATCTCCTTGTGAATGGAGCAGTTTATCTGCGAAATGTAAAAAAAGTAACACCTGGTTGAAATACCGTTTTCACGGTATTTCGTGGGAATCTGGTGATATGCTTTATGATTTAGGAAAAATAATATGAACTTTATTTTAAAGGATGCTAGTAAAATTTATGTAAAAGGCTCAGAAAAGAAAGAGTGGTTAAAAAATGTAACGCAAGAAAACAACGATAATTATTTATATGCATGATTTAGAGTGCCTCTCGATGAACGTGTTACGTAAGATGTCCAGTACTAGTGTTGAATGTCTACGTCATACGAGTGAAGAGAATTGCAGTTGTACGTTACAAAACGTTATATTATTGGAAAACTGGTTATCCAAATCTTTTGCCATTGATAGGATAATGCTTTGATTATAAATAACAATTTATTTGATGAATATTTTGGTTCTTATTTTAGTTTTGAATATTTAACAAGATTTGAGGATTTCAAGGAACTTTGAGTTTCAATTTAATTTACAGTATATGAAAAATGACTTTACTCACATGCATATTAAATTTCGATTAGATTTTTTTTTCTACCAGTATATATATATATATATATATATATATATATATGTGTGTATATGGGGCATTATTTCTCAAGTGTACCCACTCAAAAAGTCAACGTTGTCCGATCTAAGTTAAACTTAGGAAAAGTGCTGTGCTATTAGATAGTACTTTATGGGGAAAAAATTTCGTCATTTGGATAAGTATTAACCGAAGGGGAGGGGGTGAAAGTTTTGGGATTTTCGTGGATATCGTCTATTTCGACGATTTTTAACTCTTCTAATAGTGATAAAAAAAAATTTTCTACTATAGTTTCGATAGGGGTTTTCACGCTCTTTCGATTGGTCATACGCATTTTTTCATAAAATTAATATTTGACCTTCAAAAATAAAGATCAAAAATAAATTTGACTTTTTTTCGAAGTGAGACATGTTTTTTTTTTTGGTCTTAAAAGAAAGCTTAGGTTTTTTCCTATAAGACTATGTAGATTAGAAAGTAGGATTCAAATTTTTATTCAATGAAAATAAGCGTTGAGTACTCCTGTACGTGCATGACGCTGGCACTCGAGCCCCGCGGCGCAACGTGGTGCCTTTAAAAAACATTGTTTCGAAGAGTTTGAATAGCGCGCAGTTTCTCGCGTTTGCGAATTTGCTTTTAAAAACATTTAGGCCTTCATCCCAGGCATTAGCACTACACAAATGTCGATATCGCTTCCACTCTAGAATTGTGACACCAAAACACTCATTTTCAGGCTTCACTGACTGACCTACTACTGAACATGGGATACTTCAATTGAAGAAATTTTCCTCAGCAACGGAATGCGACTAGGGGAAGTGTGTCCTCGTTGTCACAAGTACTAGTTGTCACATCACGAATATCTCAGAAATTCTTAATAATTTTTAAAAAGTACTTATACAGTTTTTGAACGTGTGCCAGTGCTGCCAACAGAAAAAAATTTCATGGCGACCAGCTTCTCCCAATAGATTTGACAGACCAAACCACAAAATATGCGTCGCTGCGTAAAATTAGGATTTCGATTCTGTTTGTGAATATTTGGTGCAATAGACACAGTTTGTCGGTGTTATTGTGTTTCCTGGTAAGTAAATTAAGTTGTTTTGCTATAATAGCCCTTTTTTTTGCATCAACAAATAATTGTTCTTGTACAGATTAATTTTTTTTCTTCACTCAGGAACTAGTTGTCGCAGTTGCTTTGGGGCTTGTTATCACTGTGACAACTAGCCGCAAAATCAATTCCCTGCTTATAATTATAAGATAAACGCAAAATTAATTTGTTTCATGTGCAACAATTTAAAGTTAAAGAATAAAATATATGATTATTTTTAAAAAAGTACTAGATTTATTTAATTTAGTAATGCTAGAGAGGTTTAAGTACTCTTTGTGACAATGATGACCCGTCTCCCCTACTTCCCAACAGAAAAGAAACGAAAATTAGGAAACAAAGTGAAAACAACTGTCATTAAAAAAAACGAAAGGCGGAAAGAAAGGCAGAAGAGCAGACATCTGCATCAAAAATCTCCAAGCTTTAATTTTAATATAATATAATACAATACATGGCAATCTCAGTACTTTAAAATGCATAGAGTGATCAAATACACTAGAATATATTATTACT
>CAKNWT010319516.1:0-14341 GCA_932066315.1 Andricus coriarius
CTGCAAAGAAATATTGTACAACCAAAATTGCAGTACGTGGCTGTTTCTTAATGTAATTTGTTAAGAACAATTAAAACAGACAATCATCAAATGATTTGCATTCTGGGAGTACTCTTGCATCGATTTAGGATGATTTTCAGTAGATGCAAACCGCTATTGAAGAGTAAACAATGCTTTTGTGAAAAATCTCGATTTTCTCATACTTCAAGTAAAAATATAATGAATAAACAAATGAAAATGCAAGAATCTATGACCAAGGTTCTCTTGGAAATGTAGCGCCCTTCAATGTAAAAAAAATTAATTGCGGATTGGGGCAAAATTGCAGGCTGTAGGCCATTTGAACGAAAAATATGCATTTCCTCCCATACCGCGGTCGTGTGCACTTCAACATTTACATTATTACTGCAAATATTATCCGATTTTCAAGAAACTTTTTTTCACTTTCTTGAAATTATATGTATAAAACATTTCTGCTAATTAAAATTGAATCAAGCGATGCTTTCATAATTTTAGTTTTTTGAACTGGCCTGCATCTCATAACAAGGGAAGGGTCATTCTTATCGTGTAATTCGACACGCTCTCGAGTCTCCACTCGCTCTCCGGGGAGCCTGCCTCGTAAATTTCAAGAGGGTCCACGAGCTATATCTCGAAAATACAGACTCAGCTAGTATTGAGATTCACTGCATTTTTTTTCTATTGTTCTTTTCTTTTGTTTATAACTTCAAATATAAACATTTTTTCAAAAAAGCGAGACTTAGCAGCAAAAGAGACCCATACGTAGATGCGGTATGCGAAAAATCAGACAAAAATATTCAACCGTGCGGCCGGAAACTGCCTAACCATTTTATAATGCTGAGAAGGCGCCTTAAGATTTAGAAGGATGCGTACCCTAGTTTAGTTTTGAAATGGGTCTTGAGCTGATGTCATCATTTTTTGGTATCAGCAGGTCACAGGAAAATTTTCAAGGTCAAAATCGATTTGCATAAAAGAGATCTATACATTTTTCTTCATCTACATCCTTTTCAACAAAACTACCATAATTTTAGGTTCAATCAAAATTCTGTTCAAAAATAAAAAGTGGACTTTTTTAAAGAAAGCGGCACAAAATGTGTGATAATGTTGAATAGAAAAATCTGTTAAAAGAGGTAGGGCTATGATCATACGACTTTTTTGACTTATTTGGAAACAATCTGAGTTTTCAAGAAAAATGCGGCTAAAAGACTTCTTTCTGTTTTCCTCGCTAGTCCCTTACTCACAATCCATGTACCGATTTCATTGTGAAAATTTATAGCGTTTGATATTGCACAATTTCTAATTGCATGCATACTCAGTTCTAAAATATTTGTTCAAATTACAGGCTTGAATAGTTGGATAGTGTTTATTTAAAGACAATCCAATTTTATTAGTTCTCACCAAGTTGACAGAAAACAATGATAATCACAATAACGTCCTTCGGACGTTCCTAGGACGACCAACGTCAGTCCAATCAACGTTTCTAAGACGTCTAATATCCTAAAGATGTCCTAAAGACGTTTTAAAGACAATGAAAGTTCTCGGGACATCTTTCGCACTGACATTAGACGTCTTAAGAGCATCGCTAGGATGTCCAAACGACATGTTCCAAAAGACGTCTTAGGGATGCCCCGAAGACGTCTCTGAGACGTCCTTAATTTTTTTTCGCACTGGGAAATCAACTTACTGATAAATCAATAATAATCTCATATTTCAATTGGAACCTCCAATTCAAATTCAATTTTGTGAAATTCTTATTATAGTATATTAGAATTTATTTGGATTTGCAGAAAGCATTAAAGTGTGCAGTCTTTTTGCAATATCTTCTTAATTAATTGACAAAACCACTTCATGTGAAATAATTCGGCCTTTAACAAAGTAGTTGAATTTTCAACCAAAAAGGATCAATTCTCAACGAAAAATGTAATAGTTGATATTTCAATTCCAAAAGGTTTTAGGATAGCGCTGATGTAAAATGTGCTGAAAAACAATAAGAAATCTGAAAAAATTACACAGGCTCCTTAAAATGTCTAAAATGCAACGCAGTTTTTTAAATTTCAAAATAATCATTCGTTTACTAATTACAGACCGTTTTCCACAAACATATCATCTTGGTAAGAAATAATGATAGGAAGTTGTTTTATGGCTTAAAATGTGCAGTTTTGTAACGTGATTGAACTACTCTTTAAGAAAATGAAATTAGACCAATATTTCGTGAAATAATCTAAGTTACGTTACAATTTACTTTTTAAAATAGTAAGGAAGTTGCCCTAAAAGTAACAAATCAAATAACTTTTCAGTAACTTAGTTACTTGTAACAATTTACTAGCAAACTCTGATTGAAACTGAACAGAATTGACTGGATTTTTTCAAAACTACACCTGAAAAACCTGGAAAAGTTATGAATAATTTTTTCGACAATGTTTGAAAACTGAAAATTCGATTGAAACAAAATATCATGTGAAAGATAAAATAACTTCAAGACCTTCTGATATGATATGAAAAAAATGCTATGAATTATTGTTTTGTGATAACATTCATCGACCTTTGTGTTCGAGTGAAAGGTGCCAATTATCTCTCGTAGAGAATAAATATGGGTTGAAATTAAAATTTTTACTAATAATCAGCCAGAACTCAGAAATGAATTATAAAATCATATTCATGAGCTTTCTAAGTTTAACAATTCTTTTTTATTCGATATTAGGTGATCCAATTTGTGTTCCCATTTTGTAT
Organism: Andricus coriarius; assembly: GCA_932066315.1. Classification (NCBI taxonomy): domain Eukaryota; kingdom Metazoa; phylum Arthropoda; class Insecta; order Hymenoptera; family Cynipidae; genus Andricus; species Andricus coriarius. The sequence goes on from CAKNWT010319516.1 coordinate 2,746, forward strand.
AAAAATATCTTATTTTATATTGGCCGTTAAAAATTTGTTTTTAAGTTTCCTAATTTTTCCCACTAATTTATCTTTTTCCTTGACCGCTAATATTTAAAATCCAAAATTCTGGTCTTGTAACACTTTTGGTATATAAACTTTTAAAAATGGAGTTAAAAAATGTGTGACAAATGTGCATTAATAATGTAACTGATTGCCTTTTGAATTTAAAAGAATTCAACAGAATTCGATAAAATTTATCAGAATCTCAGGTAAATTTTCAGAAATTCATGATAAATTCATAAGACTTTGAAACAGTTCAACTTTAATTTTTGAAAAATTAAATAAATTGAAGTTTTTTCAAATTCCATTAATAAATAAATAATAGTTGGAGACAAAAGAATTTAATAAAATACCTAAGAATCCAAGGTGAGTTTAAAAGACTCCAGTATGAATGAAATAACCACTTTTATAAAGTCGAAAAACCATTGAATTGACTGAATCTAGTAAAATGCAAGAGAAATCCAAATAAATATTTCTAAATGAATGCAAATTAATTAAAAAAAAAAGGAAAATAACTTAAAATCTTTGAAACCCTGCGAATTTCCTCATTTCTCTTCAATAAATTCTACGAAATTCTGGAAAATTTACTGAAACACATTGATAACTTGTAAAATCCATTAAAAGCATTGAAATATCTAATTCCTTTAAATCTTTGAAAATCCCCTGAAAAATTGTAAAGCTCTAGAAAATTCCTTGCAATTTGAAAAATATTCACCCTAAAATCTTTCAAATTCTTTGAAATTCCTTCAAATCATTGAAATCAACTGAAAATTCCTTAGAATTTCAAAAAGCTTTGAAAAGTCACTTCGGTTTGCTAACAATGATAAAAAAGTCCAAAACTGTTTTTGGACCGGCCAATCATTGTCGAATTAAGCTGCTAATCACTGTGTCTTCGAAATCAGTAATCCTGTCTATAGCCTGATGTGGTCAAACAGTTAACCAATTATGGTATTTAACCAAACGTCAGTGGCCAATTTTCTAAGTGACAACTGTGCACGTTGAAATGTCGACGTGCACAGTTGTCCAAGTACCATCTATGCACGTGAACAGTTGTCCAAGTGACCAATCATGTATTGTTAATTTCTTTAAACATAAATTGTTTAAATATTTCAACGCTTTGCTTATTTATATAAAATATGAATAAGCAAATATGTAAAATGTATTATCCATCTGTATATTTTAGAAGTTCTTTCGACGCTTATACAGTTTTATTGAAATTTTTAAACTAGAAGAAATCCTGTTGATAGTTTTTATTAACTCCCTGACTTTTACATGACATGTCTTGACCAATTAAATTCTCCAACTTAGATATACATAAGATTCATGTTATTAATTGGATTTTTTTCATTTATACGAGCATGTAAGGAACAGCATCACCATTCCAATATAGTTAGAATACCCATCACCAACAACTTCATGCATGCCAATAAATACTATTATTGTAATTAATAACATGAGTCTTAATTTATTTCTTTTTTGTTTTTATCAACAAACTATTAATTATATGTACGTTGTATGTTAAATAAAGAAATCGATGTAGCTGAAGCTATTTTTATTATGTCGTCCTTATTCCAGAAATAAATGAGAAAATCTTCAACCTTTAAGGCTTTCAAGTTGAAGTTTTTTTCCAATGCTTAAACTCGGATTCAAGTTGCGATGAATTTAAAATTTGAAAAATTTAAATAAAGTTTCATTATTTTTAAGGATCAGATGTAAAATCGTGAAATACTTTCAAATTTCCAAATATTTTGAAGGACCTAAAATTCGAAGATTTTCTACCATACATTTGTTTTGAGGACGCGGCTACGTGTACCGAAATTTTTGTACGAATACAAGGTATTCAAGGAGTTCACAGAATTCAAGCAATTTATGGAATTTGAGGAACTCATGGAACTTGAGGAATTCATGGAACTCAAGGAATTCATGGTATTCATTAAATTCAAGGAATTCACGGAATTCATGGTATTCATTAAATTCAAGGAATTCACGGAATTCATGGAATTCATGAAATTCACGGAATTCATGGAACTTATGGAATTCCTGGAATTTATGGAATTTAAGGAATTCATGAAACTCAAGGAATATACGGAATTCAAAGAATTCATGAAATTCAAGGAATTCATGGAACTCACGGAATTCAACCAATTCATGGAATTTGAGAAATTCATCGAACTCAAGGAAGTCATGGAATTCATGAAACTCAAGGAATATACGGAATTCATGGAATTAATTAAATTCAAGGAATTCACGGAATTCACGAAATTCATGGAATTCATGAAATTCACGGAATTCATGATTTTCAAGGAATTCACGACATTCGTGGAATTCGTCGAACTCGAGGAATTCATGGAATTCGAGGAATTCATGAAATTAATGGAATTCATGAAATTCAAGGAATGTATGGAATTCAGAAGATTCATGAATTCGGCCAACGGCCATACCACGCTGGAAGCACCAGTTCCCGTTAGATCACTGAAGTTAAGCAGTGTTGGGCGCGGTTAGTACTTGGATGGGTGACCGTCTAATGCTACTGCGTTGCTGTTGGCGGTCGTGGGTGTGGTGAGCCCACACTTGTAGTTATTTACTACAAGAAACTACCCACCTAAAAAACACTACCCGAATCGGGTAGTGTCACGCTTACCCCTAGAGGCTCGCCGAAAGGGAAATAGCTTAATGATATACATGAAATTCAAGGAATTCATGGAATTCGCGGAACTCATAGAACTCACGGAATTCATGTAAGTCACGGATTTACGGAATTCATGGAATTAACGGAGTTGACGAAATTCACGGAATTCAAAGAATCGGCGAATTCAAGGAATTCAAGGAATTCACGGAATTCCAGCAATTTATGGAATTTGAGCAATTCATGGAACTTTAGGAATTCATGGAACTCAACGAATTCATGGAATTCATCAAATTCAAGGAATTCACGGAATTCATGGAATTCATGAAATTTACGGAACTCATGTATTTTACGGAATTCGCGGAACTCATGAAACTCAAGGAATTCATGGAATTCACGAAATTCATGAAACTCGCGGAATTCTTGCAATTCCGTGAATTCCATGAATTTCGCGAATTCTATAAATTCCCTAAATTCCATCAATTCCATGAATCCCGCGAATTATATTAACTCCATGAATTTCATGAATTCCATGAATTCCATGAATTAGGTGAATTTCACGAATTCCGTGAATTTCGTAAATTTCATGAACACTTCGTATATAAAAGTCTTGAAATTCCAAATAATTAAAATAAAAATATAATAAAAATTAAGAATAAAAAAATGTCATTTATTCCCGTGAAATTGGAAGGTATTTAGAGGAATTGAGGGTAAATGAGAAGAATTCGACGAAGTTCAGAAAAATTCAAGATGAATTTAAAAAAAATCAAATGAATTCAGTAACTTTGAAATGAGTTCAGAATAATTTAAGGAAATTCAAAAGAATCTGATTAAATTTCTTAAGAATTTAAGGTCAGATTGAAAATGTGTAGGTTGACTTGAATAAAAGCTTTAAAAAAATTTTAAAAAACCATTGAATTAGGTGGAATTGAATAAATTTAAAAGAATTATGGGTACATTATTAAGAATGCAGGGTTACTTTCAAAAAATAATTTCAATTCTCTTCAAATATTTGAAACCCTACTAATATTTCTAACCGAAAAAGTGAGCGCGCCTAGGGCGCGCGACTGTTAGTTCTCGCGCTTCGCGCTCGATAACATATTTATCTCGCGCTTCGCGCTCGATGATGTATTTACCTCATATTCGTGCACAGACCTTTTAGACATCTACAACTGTAAACTGGTGATTGTGAATTCTCTTTTGTTAAAGCTTCTTTGGCTTTAACGAACACATTCTCATCAAGAATCTCGTGCTTCGCACTCGAGTTTGTAAAAAATCTTAACTTTTCAGATTATGTTCAACATTACTATATTAAATGTATATCATATTTATTTCTGTATCCCAAACTGGTACTGCTTATTCGGATTTTGCAAAATAATGTACAAATTTTATTGAACAACTTTTGTCTTTTTCTTTTTTTCCGCTCTTGTGTCGTTTTTCCAAAAATGTATTCCAAAAATTTAATTTTTTTATTTTTATTCTTATTTTTTACTATTGAAAAAAACTACTCGCCCCTTCTAAAAATTATAAATAACGAATTTGTACATCCTCCTTGAGTGAACTAGTTCGCCTATTATTTTTTTTCTATCTTTTTATAGTTTTCCAAAACATTAAATTTTTTTTTTAATCTTATTTTTTGCGATAAAAACAAAAACTAAGCATCCTATCGAAAAATTGTTGATACAAAATTTGTAGCTGTTTTTTGGATGAGCAACTTCTGTCTTTTCATTTTTTCTCATAGCTTGTGTCGTTTGTCCAAAAATTTAATTTTTTAATTTTTAATTATGTTTTTTGTGAATAAAACGAAAATTACACGTCCTATCAAAATGTGATCAATCTTGCATAGTTTGACCACAAAATGGAATTTTTAATTTTTAATTACTTTCTGAGCGATCAAAATTTGAATTTTCGATTTTTCGAAAAAATTCAAAAATTGTTATTATAATCTTGTAGGGCTCTTAAAAAGAAACGTTTTTCTTTTAGTGACATTTTTTCATATCGTGCGCTGTTCGGCTTAAAATGTTAATTTTCGTTTGATTTTTTGGATTTTGAAAATGCTAAAACTCTGATCATTTTCTTTTTAATAAAAAGTGTCGAATGGATAAATTGTTTGTCTCTTTGAGTACTAATAATAACCGCACATAGAATTTTTAAATCTTGAAAGGAAGTGGTCTGAAACATTTTCAAAATGTGCTCAGTTTTTGAATTTCTATCCAAAATGGCTGGTTAACGAACTCGTTCTTTCTTTTAAGGCCTTCGAAAAGTGTGCTAAAGAACAATCCAATCTGATCAATCTTTCGAAAGTCATCGTGCCTACACTATACTACAGACTACAGACTACAGACAGACAGACACCTTCGTAAAAACCATTTTTTCTGACTCAGGGGGCCTCAAAACGTCGACATTTGATTGAATCCGCGAAAGTCATTTTTCACATAAAACCAATACCTTCTCATTGAGATGAGAATGTAAAAAGATTATTTATTTTAGTAAAATTGGAGTCAATTTAGAGGAATTTAAGGAAATCGAGAAGAATTAAATGAAATTAATAAAAACTCAAACTGAATTTTAAAAACAACCAAGTGAATTCAAAATAATTTGAAAATATGAAAAGATGCATTGAATTCAGTAAGTTTGAAATGTGTAAAATTGAGTAAAATTGAGTTAATTTAGAAGAATTCAAAAGGATTTAAAAGAAGTCACGATTAATTATTAAGAATTCAGGGCGAATTCCAAATAAATTTCAAAATAAATTCAGAAAAATTCAGAAATAGGTATGGACCTGAATTGAATAGTGATTAACGCATTTATTAATAGGGTACCATAGGGATCAACTCTTGAAAATAGGGTACATTAGGGACCCATTAGGTGTAACACCTTGCTAAATTAGCGTATATCAGAAAAATGGTATCTATCTCTGAGCTCTCTGTAGCTCAATTGGTTAGAGCACCTGACCGAAAATCAGTTGATCTGATGTTCGAATGCCAGTAGGGTGAGAGAAGAGAGATCCTTTTTTCTGAATAAATTTGAATTTTAATAAATTTTAATTTATAACCTCATCTAGTCTGTAAAGACGAAATAATTTGTCTGTATAAGAGGTTCTAACTTTGATCGATATTGTAGATTTCCATGATTAACAGTAGGTGTGATTAGATTTCTAAACCGATTGAAAATTACCATCTTCGACGATAATACAGATTCCTACTTAAATATTGATTGTGTAACACCTTGCTAAATCAGCGTATATCAGAAAAATAGTATCTATCTCTGATGGCTCTGTAGCTCAAATCGTTGGAGCACCTGACCGGAAATCAGTTGATCTGGGGTTCGAATCCCAGTAGGGTTAGAGAAGAGAGATCCTTTTTTTTCTGATTAAACTTGAATTTCAATAAATTTTAATTTATATCCCCATCTAGTCTGTAAAGGCGAAATAATTTGTCTGTATTAGAGGTTCTAACTTTGATCGATATTGTAGATTTCCATTATTCACATTAGGTATGATTGGATTTCTCAACTGATTCAAAATTACGGTCTTCGATGATAATACAGATTCCTACTTGCAAATTGAATTTTGAAACAAAAAAGATGAATCATTAACGATAAATGTAATAGTTGATATTTTGATCCAAAGATTCTAATTAAAAATTAAAAACAGTCAATATCATCTAAAAAAGAACTTTTAACAAAATGTTTAAATCCTCGATGAGAAAGTAATTCAAATTTTAACCAAGTACAGTGAACCTCGGATTTTGGGCGCGGTTTTGAGGGTGACCTTGGATTTAACTCCCTGGATTTAGGCTGACTCCAAACGTAAAGAATCAGAGGCGTATGAACCGTGTCCGGTAGATTTTAGTGCGCGTCAAAAATATCTTGAAAATTGTTTTTCTAATACGGAGACAAGGGTAAAATAAATATTTAACGGAGAGGAGGAAGAAAGTTTGATATTACACGTTAAAATAAATGTGTTTCCTGCTTATGTACTTAAAACTTTTGGGGGCTGTTGAGCATCTCGTTTTAAAAAAGAGCTTTCTCTTAAATAATAGGTCCATATACAGAATCACCTCTGTCTCTAGCCTGCTTAAAACATTCGAGGACATCAGTACCCAAAAGCATATGACCTGCTAAAGTGGAAATGAGAACGTCTGGACGAAAATGGAACGTCGATTAGTTGAACCAACTTGACCTTAGCACTGCTCAGAGTTCAAAATAGCACAGATTCTCTTATGCGACTCGTACATCAACATGAAATCGTAAATGCTGCGGCGTTTTTATACCATGCCGCAGATAGCGCCACAGAGGAGCTTAATTTCCCATGGTGCCTAAAAGTCGTGTACAGAAATCATAAAATTCGGTTCTGCTAAGAAAACATGCTGACAAGCCCATTCATGGTCAATTCTTCGGCATTGTACGTAGAGAAGAGCTATCGATAGGCCTGTCCAACATGTTTCTCGAGTCTGCTGGATTGAGATCGGAGACAGAGGAATTTCTGCTTGCCTGTCAAGATGATGGTATAGACATTTTAGTTTTCTGCGAGGGTAAGGGTACATAGAGACACACAATGAGGCTCTAAAAGTGTTATATTACCATCTTCGACACTCGTATGGTGTTGATCCAATGCCCGTATTGTCATACACCCGCGGGAAACTCGAATCGTTGGCTACAAAGTCCATCTTGTAGTTTGTATAATCAGCTGCCTTAGAGTTATGAAAGCTTCATTTCTTAGCCAATTTAACAAAATCCCGGTTTGCCAGCGTCAGGCTTAGTCCATCGCGAGCCGGATGCAAAAGCTGCTCTTCTGGGATCACTTCATCCGGTCCGTCAACACTGTTCCTCATAACACTCGAAAAACATTGATTTCAGTTGCGTCGGGATTGGTTGCTTTAAGGAATCATGATGCATCTCCAGGGTCCGCAGGCCAAGAAGAGGATGAAGTGGACACCCGCAATGAATGGAGACGTTATCCGATATCACTCTCGGGCTTCGTGGATCTTCATCCCGAGCTGGTCCATAGAGTGACGGAACGAAATCCTGCTGATAAATCGAAATACATTAGGCGTCGCCGCCTTATATCTGAGATAGAAGTCATTAAAGAGCCCGATGAGAAGAGCCTGCATCTCATGGTGTGCTTCACTGTTGCCATCCTGGAGTTCGCAGATCAAGCACCATCAATGAGAAATTTAGAGTCCACAAGGAACTTCTCCGGTCAGCTGACAGCTTGAACACCGAGATTCTAGCTCTGTTCTTGCAGCAAGATATGAGCTGGTTGCAGGTGCAGACTCTTTCATATTGCGCTGCGGTAAAGTGTGATAGGATGATGAGCATAAAACTCAGAGTCCAGACTACCAAAAACAATTTCGAAAGGGCACTCGGTCTCAGAGACTGACTCACCACGTGGAGCAAATCCTTCTCTTATATAACAGTAATTCAAGAACATCTATGGACTAGGACGAAGTTATTAACTATCTTAAACAGATGTTCATCGTTCTGTCAGCGAGACTGCGACGATTGAAAAGAGCGACGGGAGAAGGAATGAAAATAGGACTTTCTTAGCAGACGAAAAACGTTTCTATCGCGGACTTCAGGTGGCAAAAACAAGGTTCAAAATTATTGTGATCCATCTAGGGCCGGCGAAATAACCAGATATTAGTCAAGCATCTGGAGTCTTCACAAGTCAAGTTAACTGGATACGACGTAGTTCCGTCTAGAAAAGGACAGATTTGCACCGTTGCCTGGGTTAAATAGTATATCTATCTCAGCTTTCGATTGTGTGTGGATATGATGCAAAGCTTCTAGTCCAAATACCTAGAGTATCTTTACCCCGCCCTTTTCAGACTTAAGAAATGTATTCTAGCAAATCAAGCAGATACAAGAATGTGGATCAGTCGGGTGTTTTTGCGCCCACTTTGATACAATAGTTCCATTAGGATCAGTCAATGATGGTTATCTGTCTTGAACTTTTATATATATATTTTTTCGCATCCTTGTTTTGATTTCTAAACTTGAAAAGTATCTGAAACGTAATTGTTCACAAATCAAGTTTACTTAAAATACAAGGGAAATCTAGAATTGAACCTCCGAAAGTTAACCCTACATGATATGTTTCACTTTAGAGCGGAAAGCTAACTGGACGTAGCTCATACCCAAGTGAGCAACGATCGTTGAGGCATATATGCATTGACTGTACGTTCTGACGTTACCAACGCATTGTTACCAGCTATCACATGTTTTGTTGTTCACGTTTCAGCGTCTATTTTTCATTAGTACCAACCATAATCTCTTCTATTTAGGCGCGCGATATTCAAGCATTACTTGATAAAAATCTATTTTTAAAAATGTATCTTATTAAAATAGGTGACAATAGGGACCAGTCTGTGTTGAATCAGTGCAATTAGTGAAAATTAAATATTTGCAGGGACTGAATTTGTAATTTTCAAGATAGAGCAAGATATCTTTATAGAAAATAGCGTCACTTACGCTTTGCCTCCTTTTGATTTTCCCAATGCTGTTCCAATATATCCATACAATGTTATGCAATGTTATTATAGAGTGTTTTCACAAAACAATAATTCATGGCATTAATTCAATATCATATCAGAAGGTCTTGACGTAATTAGTGGAAACAGCAGTGATTCAAATATGGACGCTGATGATAATTAGCGGAGGAATTAAAGGCTCATAGTGCAAGGAATCCGGAATTTACTGTTCATAATTCACTACAGCCTCTGCGAAATTTACTATTTAAACAAATAGAACGTCAAAATTCGACATTTCACCAATACTATTCATTTCACCCGGAGAAAAGACGTTAGAAAAGTCGCTATCTATCAGAATGATTGAAAATACACTTCTCGTAGGAGTGGTATTTAAGGTGTAAATAACTATTACCGAATAACCTGCCACACAAAAAAATCTATTTCCGCATCTGGAGGTAAGACCATGTTTACTGTATTTTTTTGGGGTTGCTGAATCCAAATCTCAGATCCAAAAAACCCCAGCACGTCAGGGTTCTGAAATAACCGCAAAAAACCTCATCAAAAATATGGTTGCGGATCTGCAGGTTAGACCACATTTACTATATGTTTCTGGGGTCGCTGAATTCGAATCCGAATTCTATCCAAGTAAATGAACAGTACATATATTGTCTAGTGTAATAGAATATTCCTAAGCATTGTCATACATCAGCTTGTTGACTATCGGTAATTGCCTGATTGGTCGTAGTTGATCATTGGGTGCCCAAGCAGTAGTAGCATGTATGCTTACCGATATACATTCTCCAGAAAATGCTATCTGAGGTCCGTTGGATCGAAAGAAGAAATGCATATCTAATAGATTTTGATGAACTTTCACGAGTCATTTCCAGTGGACAAAAAGATAAAGAAAAGAAACATATGTTTGTATATTTAAAGATATTCTGCCTCATTTTAATTATTTCCTTACATATTTGCGGTTACTTTTCTAAAAATCAGCGTCCCTGATTGTCTCCATAAGATTAGTTGAGTAAATCTGGTTAAATATGTTCCATGATCCACGTATAGTATTCATTACCATCAACGCGTATAAAAACATCAGGGTGATTCTCACTTAAAACGTTTCCATTCCGAACGAGCACACCAATGAGTGTATCACCCACAACCAAGGCAGAACCGACATCCTCACTCGTACAGCGATTGTGTTCAGGTAATTGCACAGTGCAGATATTGAATGGTGTAATAGGATAATGATGTTCGTAGATATCGATACACGTCAGCAGGTTAAATATCGCCACGTGTGTAATTGGTCGTACTTGACCATTGGGTCCCCAAGCAATAATAGAAGCATGCATGTCTGCCGATAGCGGTTCTTTAGCAAGTGGTATTGGTCGACTGAGTGATGGGCTCGTGACACTGATAGGTGGTTGAATCAAAAGCAAGGAAAGATGTCTTTTATACAGTATCTCATATACATGGTGAGTTTTAATAGCACTTATATGCGGTGCACCAGATTCAACTGTGTACCAATATGCCGGCTGAAAATTACATGTTCTGGGAGTTAAGATATGTTTAGGTGACAATATAACACCTGTGCAAATTTTTGCGTAAGCGTGTTGAACTTTCACAATGTGGATAACATCTGTAATCATCCATTCTCCGTGTCCGAAGAAGGCGTGACCAATCATGCGTTTATTGCGAATGTGAAGATTTGACGAGTTTCCTGCAAGTATGATGAATTAATCAGTCAGTATCCAGTCCCTCATTTTTAATAGAGATACACAGCCAAACGAATAGAGGTTTAGTAAATAATTCACTTTGTGTTAGTCTATTATTCTAGTTGGTATGGCAATATGTATCACCCTCCATATTTAGTTTGAAGATTCGTTGCTCTGTTGATCACTGGGGTGTTAATAATAAAAATCCACAATTATTTTGCGAAGTTTCGTCAGCTTGGTTTGCTGAGTTCTTCATGCTAACATTTTATTAAACACCACCAAGATATAAAACAATAAAAGAACCTAGTTTAATTACAGATGACAAGGAAGGTTGTATCGAAGGAATTGTAGCTTTGTTCAGTTTTTTTCCATCATATTGAACAACTTTATGGAATGAACAACAAATTACTTCTAAAACGATTTACTACTACTAATCGTCGTTTAGCTGAGATGTCTTCTCAACGCATATTTCTCCTGAGGTGCAGGTGCAATGATTCGATTCCACATCACATTCAAAATTTGTTTACACATTATTCAAACAGTTTCTCCTTTCATAGCCAAAAAATTAAAAACAACAAAACCCTTTATCCAAAACTATTCTGACATTTCTTTGACAACGGCAGATAAAGTAAATCTAACAGTTTGCATGAACAAAACAAATTATTTTAAAAAAATGCACTCCCTTTTACTAGATTCTAAAATTTATAAAAAAAAAAAAAAAAAAAAAAAAAAAAAAAAAAAAA
>CAKNWT010319522.1:0-10600 GCA_932066315.1 Andricus coriarius
ACAGGTGCGAATTTTAATAGATTTCGATTTAAAATCATATCACTGTTTTCAGAGATCTTCAAAGAAGCACTATGCAAATTTGGACTCCTTTATGTCTTTTTCCTGTGAAGCTCTGTCAAGTTAAAAAGACTGTTTAAACAATGAGGCCTAATTTTATAAAAATAATTGATTTTTCATCTATTTTTATGAAAATATATTTATTAGTAAGTACAGAATGCTTTTGTGTTAAACTGTTCATAATAAAACAAATTCCTTTCGAGATACAGGACTATTAATTGAAAGGCGTTTTTCGTTCGTAAATTAAAACGCTTCTATCTTTAAAATTATTAACTTTAGAGAGATAGCGTCCATTATGAAAATTGTTCGTTTCAACTCATACTTTCGATTCTATCAAAACTTTTTTCAAATAAAACAATTTTACTCAGCACAGAAGGGAGATTAATTTTTTTCCATTATTTTACCTATTAGCGCGTTTTTTGCCAAAAGTATTAGTCTCATCGAATAAGCGTGAGGAGAACTTTTATTCCTCTCCTTTTCGTCTACAAAAATGCAAAAGAAAAAGTTTGAAAATATTGAACGGTAATGTAATAATTAATCGATTATGAAAATTTAATTAATCGCTGATATCTCGAGAACGCCATAAATGCCAGAGGGGTATCACGCAGATTCGGAATCAGGAGATCAGTCTGAACAAGAATCATTAACAACATTGCTTATCAAACGCGAATCCGACGGAAGTGGGTCTGGCGTCCGGACTATATGTATATCTCTCTCGCAAGTAAGGAAGAAACCGTAATTTCCCCGGCGGCCACCACTCTTGGTGGCGTTACCTGTCCTCTCTCCTCCGTTTTCTCGCTGTGCTCTCTACTTTCGTCTCCTCCCTTTTGTGATTCCTCCACGTCCACCATCCACCCTGAGTACGACAAAGCACTCCGCCACGCTATAATATTCAGACTATATGCAATAATTTTGCAGCGACCATAACCTCTCTCGCGTCCCTCGCGGCCCCTAATCTCTGTCTTCTTCGTCCCTCTCGCTCATGCCTTTCGTGCAGGTATAACGTAGACAACGATAAGGATAAAGCAATCAAGGTCGTAAGACAAAGAGAAAGAAAGAGCAAAGATCGTCTCGCGGATCGTCTTAACATGCACGTACCCTTGCTCTAACAGACGTGGCAGCCAGAGCCACCTCGCGACCGCAATCATTCTAAATCGCCGGGCGAGCTTGATATTTGATTAGCTGGGAACATTGAAATTGAAATTATTACAAAATGCCACTAAGCGGCTAAGGCATCGTGAGGTGATATTCTTTTTTCAAATAATGAAGTTTTATGTTCAGTTCGAAATGTACTATTAATACAGTAGACCTAGGGTGTGAAGTACTGTATTTTACGCGAATACTACGTCAATTGTACGTATAAGCTCAGGATCAAATTTTGCTTTGAAATAAAAGTTGAATTGCGGAGCCTAATACTACCAGCGCACAACAATATAAAAAGTTGGTGTCTTATAAATACAATATAAATAAATAAGTAAAAAAACGTCCAAATTTTTTTATAATTCTACACTCAAAAAAAAGTTCTAGTTAAAGTTACTAGACGCGTCTGCTTAAAAAATTTCTAGTTAGTTTAATCCGAAATTATGGTTAATATGACTAAAAAATTCTATTTAATTAACTCTGGTTGATTTTTTCTGGTTAAAACTATTCTGGTTAATATTTCTGGTAACAGAAGTGTCGCGATCTTGCGTCGGTTTCAGAAATTTGTCTTTTGTTTTATGTCGTGTTACTGGATGGGTCAAGTGACGCTTTATCATAAGTGTCAAATGATTCTTCGACAATCGCGATTTGTTAATTGTATTTTCTATTATATAAGTATAAATAATTATAGTGAACCGTGAATTTAGTTGTGTTTAAAAAAAAACTGCGCGTTATCTGTCTAAACACCAGTGGTACAGGGATACTTCTAAACCAAGCACATATTTTTTTTGGGTGTCTATGAAAAATATTCTCGAAAATATTAACATTTTAGACAATAAATAAAGAATGTGAAGGTTCGAGAATTTGGGTATTGACCAAGTGATCTAAGTGCATATTATGTAAATTTCCAAACAAAATAGTCTTAATGAATAGGTTTAGGAACAGACTGCATAAATAATTTGCTGATTTTTCTTCGAGTCTTGAATCTATCGCCATTTATTAATATATCTACAAATAGATTATGGAGAGATGAAATTTTAGCGAAGCGGAACGTAGCTGCTGTACTCTATTATCGGAAACTTTCGTTAGATTATTTTCTTTGGGATGCAGTCCATGTAATTTCAGAGGGGCTTAGGAAGAGTACATGAAGGTAGAGAAGTATCGAAATTCTATAGTCGAAAATCGATGGCTACCAGAATATCTGGTTGGGCTTACCAGAACATCTGGTTAAGTTTACCAGAATATCTGGTTAAGTTGACCAGAACGTTGTATCCTTAAGCTACTAGAAAACTGTCTAGTAAAAATTTCTGGTTACCCTTACCAGAAATTTTGGTTAAATTTACCCGAATTTCTGGTAATATTAACCAGAAAATTGCTAACCAGAAAATTCTGATACTCTTAACCAGAATTTATAGTAAGGGCATATTTAACACTCTATTCTAGTTGAATTAACCAGAATTCTGATTAATTCAACTAGAATTTTTTTTGAGTGTACTCACATTACTAATAATATATTGTATACGTATCGAAACACTGGTCAAAATAATATTAAATTTAAAATACCAATGTATATTAAAATTATTAGCTCAAGCATATGAAATCGCTATTTAGGTACGTGTTTATTAAATTTAATATACATTCATGATAATCGCTCAGATAATTTCATTTTACACAATATCAAAATAAAAGTAGCAGTAATTTTCGATTCTTAATAATAAAACATGATACCCTCTTACAATTAATCAAAAATAAAAATGTATTTCAAGTCGAAAAGTTCAATTACGTGAATAAATGACAGACTTAACCTACAATCAACTGTACTCACATTAAATTTCTACCATGCAGGGCAAATTTTGGAAAGACTTCCGCATGTACGTTGCACTTTAATCATAAAAAGCAATTCAATCGACGAATTCTAGATTATTACCTCAATTGCGAATATTTGATAAGATTTAACCCGGCGACATGCGGTTTGGGCCTGTGAGACCCGGCACATTTTATTTTGCTTGAAGTTTGGTTACTATGCGTGCGACGTTGCCGTGCTTTTCAGTAACTGGAGCTGCATATTAGTTCTATTTTTATTTGTAAAATTAATAGAAAACATTGGTATTTATGTATGCGTTCGAGGCAGACATTTCGATTCCATTACAGATACACATCTGCTCCGATCGCAAACATAAATAATAATGTTCTCTATGAATTTTTCAAATTCAAAATTCCCATATGATGGGTAACTTTTAAAGAAATAAAAGCACTATGAGTTTTCAAGCATGCTGCTATGCCGACCTGTATATCATATTTAATATAAAGTGTACAGCTATTCATATTTTAATGCATATTAAATTTCAACTACCGTGTATGCAAATGACTTCATATAAATTTCTATTAAATTTAATACAGATTTTTCTAACAGTGAAATTTTAAAATCTTCTTTTATTAAAGAAACTCTAATACGCGCAAGCGGTAAGGTTCAAAAATACAGTTCTTCTCTAATTCGATGTTTCTTTACACGATCGCGAAGACGTTCTCTAGCCTATCTCTTCTTATTCGTGTCATCTCTTATAACTTAATAATGTTCACATCAAAAAATATCTTAACTTGATACGAAAACACGAGTGTGGTTGACCAATATAGGTTATGAACACGAACGCCGATTCGAGCGCCGCGTAACGTTATAGTGTGGCATAACGAAAGTACATCTGGCGAATGCCCGACTTGTGGCTTTACCCAGAAACTCTGGTCAAAATCAAGTAATGGGAAATTATGTTATCATTTGTATATAAGTATAATCAAACTTTTTGCAAATCGGAACAATCAGATCATATTTTGTTAGTAATTACACATAGTCCTATTATGCTGCCCGCTACACTGATAGAAATAATAATGTTGATTTAACCATATGATCGTTGGTTGAAAAATTACCAGTATATTTATAATATAATACGTGTACTTCAATGATAAAGAGTAGGAAATGCACTTACTGAAATATGGTAAATACAAGTTACTTATATTTGTGGTACAAAAATGTAATATTTGTGTTGCTATTGTATGAAATGTGTAATTCTATTAAACATTTGCTTGAGGGAACTATCTCTGAAATGTTGTCGTTTAGCAATACCCTTTGTATGACTGATTTACCCGACTCGCTTTGTTTAGTTCACAACAGGCCCATCTTGATCGCGCCTGCGCGTCTACTTTCGTAAGCAACAAGAATCGGATGGCCAAAACAGACATACTGTATGGCTGTATCTATACCAGCAATAAAATAGAGCACCTTCTTATAATTTATTTCATTTTATTGACAATAGAAAAACTGGCCAGGGCCTTGTCGGAACCCTATTATAAATGGGGCTAAATGGGGCAATTTCGGCACGGGAGAGTGATAAAGCGTGACGCGTGTGTACCAGCAATATAAAGTTTATACTGGGGTAGCGGAAATCAGGGTAGAACATATCTCCTGCTTGGTGCACATGACCGCCGGGAATGTATCTGCGAGACACGGCGATGTTTCCCGGTGATCGGGCCTCTTGCTAGAGTGGGAATAGGGCCTGTCAGGTGGGGTCGAAGGTGTATGAAAAGGGAGCACTAATTTTGGGGTCGTGTAATGATTACGGGGTGTGATTTTGTCAATCAATTTTTCCTTTCTTTGAAAGACGATTTTAGTAATGATTTCTTGAAAACAATAAGTTACTACTATAAGAAAAAAAAACGCTACCTGTTCAATTCAAATACGAGTAGCTGTTAGAACAACCCCTGAGAAATTTAAAATACTATACATATGTATAATGTCCGAAATACTCTGGATATTAAAAATTTTAGAATAATAGCCAGAATATTTTTGGTTATTCGTC
Organism: Andricus coriarius; assembly: GCA_932066315.1. Lineage (NCBI taxonomy): Eukaryota > Metazoa > Arthropoda > Insecta > Hymenoptera > Cynipidae > Andricus > Andricus coriarius. The sequence goes on from CAKNWT010319522.1 coordinate 5,049, forward strand.
CATGATTTACAAATAATCTAAAGCTGCTCAGAATATCATTATATACTGCTTATGATGAGAATTTGAGGTATCAAATATCTTGCTTAGAAAATCTAAAATCGATGTTTCATTTTTTATAAATGTAAACTACTCTATGCTCTATGCAAATCTTAAGAGATAACTTACACCGCGTACAGACGAAAATCAGACACTTGAAAAATGTAACGTCAAAACTGTCTTCTTTGGGAAAAGGGCTGAACAGATTAACAAGTCGAGGTTTTGATATATTCAAGATAAGAGAAGTTTCATCGTAATAGGCGGCAAGTGCACTTAAAAGAGACACCGTCTTTTTGCGCAAACGGAGAAAAAAGCAATTTAAGTATCATATCGAGGAACAGTAATTGACCGAATGCTCAGGAAGGGATCGAGCTAAGCGGGTAGAGGGATCCGCGAAACGAGGACACCTGAGGGTTGATTTCATGTAGCGTGCGTTTTTAATGCTCTGATCTTTATGTAAAACAGTAGAGTGGCGAACGGGGCTCTCGAGCGCTAGTGCGTCAAGCCAACTGTGAAATTGTATGAATCGAGAAGGCACAGAAGCAGAGACACAAAAGAAGAAGACGAGAACGCACCCGCATGCCCTCTCGCTTTGGAATCCCTATCTTATAATTTCCAATTTCCGCAGGCGACGATCCTCTTTCTTCTCCCTTAACCGATTCACTCTTCTTCCCTCTCTAGAGTCTAGAGCTCCCCTTTCCCTTCACCCTCTCAAATTTTCCTTTTCTTTTACGAGTCTATAAGAAGATCGCGTCTCCCGAAGGTGAAAATATGATTCTGTCTCCAGACACTCCCATCTCTCAATTTCTTTTTTTTTATTTCGAAGAGAATGTAAATAATGCATGATGATGAAATAATGTAGATGGAAGTCAATCGAAAAGTTCTCTCCGTTGACGGAAAGATTCAGAAAGAAATCTAGGGGGAAAATAATAATTGTTGAATACAAATTGGGTTGAATTTATTAGCCATATTGTGTAAATTCCCAGTAGTAGACATTAGATTGAAATCTGTATGGGTCTCCATATCTTATTTTTATGCTGATTACATAAAGTTTAAGAAACTTATAAAACCAGGAGTTGGACGAAAAAAGACGTCATTCTATAAGTCGCCTACATAACATTCGCACTCTACTTTCACTGCAAAACAATTGCAGGCACCCATAGATTAACAATTAAAATTTGAAACAAATGAATGTGCCAGTGAAAGTCACGAGGAGTTGAGATGAGAAAGATAGGTAATTGGCCCCATAAGCATCCTTAACGGAATTGTAGTTCTTGAAAAGCTCAGGTAAAAAGTGAGGTTGTGTATAAAAAGCCGGTACCGGTAAAAAAATTGCTCGTAACGGTAAAAAAATTGTCGGTACCGGTAAAAAAAAAGTGTCGGTATCGGTAAAAAAGCATATTTTAAGGATAGATAGAGCCTACTGTTTGATCCTCAATATCGGCCATCTTGCTACTTGCTCTCTAAATTTGAATTAGTGAAATATAACTGTTTGTCAGTTAAATTGTACTCATTGCTGTAGCTAGAATTGAGTCACTGACAATTAGTAGAATTGTATTGATTGAATTAGTAACGAATTAACGAAAATTACTAAATGATCAGATATAGTTGTATTGAAGAAGTCAGTTAATTTTCAGAGGTTATGTTCCAAATACATTTGCCCACCATTTTTCAATGTGAAATTGGTCAAAGTTGAAAATTTATTCTGACATAAAATAATTTCTTATTCATTTATTAAAATGAAAATTTCAAAATACACTTTATTATTCTAAATAATATTGGAGTGTAAACAAAAGCTTAATTCAAAAATTCTTCTTCTACTAATTTATTCTAAGTCTATAATGGATTCACTGCAGTTGCGGTATTTTACTTTTAAATTCAGTAAACTTCTGAAAATAACTGATTCATCAATTAAAATTAAGTGTACTGAATAAATTAGTAAAAGTTCTACTAATTCACATTTAGAAAGTGATGTCACCGACTGAAAAATATTGGAAATGGTTGGGGAAAAAAACTGGACTTATTTTTATGACCGGTCACAGGGGTGCCTACGAGCCGCCACGAGCTGTTGGAAAGAGGTACGGGTTTGACAAACATTATTTCCGTGACCAGTCACAGTGGTACCTTCCCACCCCCACAAACTTTTGGAAAGGGGTAGGGGCTTAAACAACATTATTTCTGTAACCAGTTGCGACTCGCGGTTTCCTCCCCCCCCCCCCCCCACCCTACTAACAGAAGTTTTGGTGTGACTGACGTTACAATAATGACTCTCCACCGTACGACGAATCACTTCTTAACTCGGACATGATTTTTCGACTCGCAAAACAAAATACACGCATAAAGGTCGTAGTTGGATGTAAAATTTAAACTATGCATAATACAAACAATAAAATAGCCTCGGAATGGACGGAAACTTCGATTGACGAAATGCATACACACGGTAAACGTAAAGGTCGAGTTTCAGGCGATGCATGGAGATTGGGTGTTTGGAATGCTAGAGGAGTGAATGATCTTAAGGTAAGAGAAATACGAGAAACTATGCACGTAAAGAAATTAGATATTTTATGTGTACCTGAGACGAAGAAAAAGGGTCGCGAATGTAGAAACATAGAAAATGGGGTGTTGAAAGGCGGTTTTGAAATCTGGTAAGGAGTAGGTAGTGAATCACATGGTAGTCAAGGGGTCGGTTTAATTATGAATCAAACAGCAAGACTGCATCTCAAAGATCATGATTTTGTATCTCCCAGATTGTTGTGAGCTAGAATGATGGTAGGAATCAGAAGATTATTCATCATAGCGTGCTACGCCCCAGTTGATAGTGACCCGAGGGATGTCAGCGTCCAACATCAAGACACAGATACAGAACGGGTATTAGGTAAATTCGGGGATCCAAGAAAAAATTGTCACGGGGAAAAGTTAGTTAGCTTATTCTTAGAAAAGGGCCTATTTATTACAAATACTTGGTTTCGACATAAAATGATCCACATGTACACCTGGTGTAAAGGAAATAACCGAAGTAAAATTGACTTCACTATTACGGATGAAAGACTAAGGGAACAAGTTAAAGATACAAAAGTCATGAGAGGATCCGAATGCAATCCTGATCATTACCTTTTAGTTTCCAAAATAAACTTAGGACGGGGATGGAGAAGAAAGAAAACAACAAAAACGAAACAAACGCGAATCAAGATTAAAAATATACAGAAACCGGAACTGCGTATAGATTTTCAGAATAAGATAAACGAACGCATAGATGAGGCAACTTGGGAGACGCTTAAAAGCATTAAAGATATTGAGGGCGCGTGGAATATGTTACGGGATATCATTGTTAAAACTGTGATTGTAGTATGTGGTACGGCAGTTGTAGGAAGAAAATCTGGTTGTGCATGATGGATTGCTGAAATTAAGGCAGCCCAAAAAGAAAAGAAAGAAGCATACGAGAGAACGTTAAACATCAGAAGTCTTAGCGATGAGGAGAGAAATAGGCTTGAAAATGATTACAGACACAAAAAGAGGAAAGTTAAATGACTAGTCAAGGAAAGTAAAGATAACATCAGAACAGAAGAAGAGAAGAAATTACAAAACGACTTTCAAGGAACCATGAAACTAATATTTAAAGAGATTAAGAAAAGTAAAAATACAGAGTTTGTGAGCATGAGAAACAGCAAAGGTGAAATGCTATATGATACAGACGGAATAGTAGAAGCTTTAGAAGACTCTTTCGAAGAATTATTGGGAGGTGAAAATATAGGGCATCAGAACTGCGACATAGAACGTAATGAATTAGAAAACCCAATTGAGAAAGTCTGTGTCACTGGAGTTAGAGATATAATTGAGAACTTAAAAAATGGTAAGGCTGCTGGTGTAGACAGTATTAACGCTGAAATGCTTAAGTACGGGGACGAGTACATACCTCACAGTTTGTGCGAATAGATACATTTATGTATCGAGACGGGACAAGTCCCAGACGATTGGCAAAACGCAATTATCGTACCCATATACAAAAGAAAAGGAGATAAAAACAACTGCAATAATCACAGATGTATCAGCTTACTTAGTACCGTAAGTAAAATATACTCAAAAATACTTATTCGTATGGTAATGGAAATTACAGAAGAAGAGATATGGGAAGTCCAAAGTGGGTTAATGCCCGGAAGATCATGCACAGATCAGATATTCAGCTTAAGACAGATCACAGAAAAAATCTTAAGTGTAGGAACGAAAGTTTTCTGTGCATTTGTTGACCTAGAGAAAGCATTTGACAAGGCAAATAGAAGTAAACTTTGGGAAGTCATTAAAAGGTACGGAGTCCATGGATGGCTCTTACAAGCAATACATATGCAGGCAGTAAAGCGACTTTAAGGATAAATGGGAAACTTAGTGACTGTTTCGATATTGTGCAAGGCGTGAAACAAGGATGCGTTATGTCCTCATGGCTATTCATAATATTTATGGATAAGTGTCTAAGGATGGCCCTCTTCGACGAAGAAGGTGTAGATCTCGAAACAGTGTAGGTGCGTGGATTGGCTTTCGTAGATGACAAGATTGTTATGGCAGAATCAATCGTGGACTTGCAAATAATGTTGAATAAAGTGAATACAAGCATGAAGAACATGGGCCTCAAAATTAACGTAAATAAAACTATGGTAATGGTGTTTGAAGAAAAAAGTGAGAAAACAATGTGCAACATTGTCCTAAATGATGAAAGGTCAGAGCAAGTTGACAAATACGTATATCTAGGTAGCCTATTCACTAGCGACGGAAAAATAGATGGGGAGTTAGATTGGCGCATAAATGAGGGTAAGAAGTTCATCGGTAGAGCAGGGTCCATTTTCAGAGACAAAAACAAATCAAAAAAATCTAAATTGTCCACATATTATACTTTATATGTACCGGCTGTACTGTACGGTAGCGAGATATGTACATGTCAAGAAAAGGACAAGAGTAAAATTAACGCGATTGGCATGAAACCTCTGAGAACAATATGCAGGAAAACACTGATGGACAAAGTCCGAAACGAGATATTCCTCAAAGAATGTGGTACAGGAGAGACACTAGTTGATATGTGGGAAAGAAATCAGTTAAGGTGGTTCAGACTTCTTGAAAGAATGAAAGATGAACGACTGACCAAACAGGCGTATAAAGGTAAAGTAAATGGCAGAATGCCCAGAGGTAGACCGCCAAAAGAATTGGTAGAATCTGTGAATGAGACATTAATCCAAAGAGACATGAGAAGCCACAGAAACCCGAGAGCTTGCATGAAAAAATGCATGGACGTGAAGGAAGCGAGAGTAGTATGCCAGGACAGAAAAGTTTGGCGACAAATAGTTTATAAAAATAATGTGAGTAGAGTGAATGACGCCTGAAACAAAGACCTTAGATACTAATGGGCCCAAGTGGGGAGCCACACATAACAATTTTGTGAGGCTCTCCACGTGGGGTGATCGCTTGAGAGATTGATCAGCAACATGGGTCGGACCAGTGTTGCGGAGTGAACGTGTTATTTAAATAAATAA
>CAKNWT010319522.1:10700-30091 GCA_932066315.1 Andricus coriarius
ATTGATCAGCAACCTGGGTCGGAGCAGTGTTGCGGAATGAACGTGTTATTTAAATAAATAACACGAGAATTCTAGATCAATCTAAAATATCTATACCTTACACCTATATACCTATCTACCCTATACCTATATATCCATCCACACACTTCTAATTTCTAACCGAGCAATTCACGCCTACCCCGAAAGGGAATCGGCTTAATGGTATAATAATAATAGTAACAGGGGTGCCTTCCCGCCCATAGGAAGTGTTGGAAAAGGGTAAGGGTTTGACAAAAATTATTTCTGTGACCAGCCACAGGGGTGCCTTCCGGCCCCATCGAATTGTTGGAAAAGGGTAGGGGTTTGACCAAAATCATTTCTGTGACTAGTCACAGGAGTGCATTCCCGGCCCCACGAAGTAATAGAAAGGGTTAGGGGCTTGACCAACATTATTTCTATAATCAGTCACAGGGGTGCCTTCCCGTTTTACGAAGTATTGGAAAAGGGTAGGGGTTTGACCAACATTATTTATGCGAGCAGTCACTGGGGTGCCTTCCCGCCGCCACTAGCTGTTGGAAAGGGTAAGGGTTTGATCAGCATTATTTCTGCGATCAGTCACTGGGGTGCTTTCCCGACGCCACAAGCTTTTGGAAAGGGTAGGGGGTTGAACAATATTATTTCTGTGACCAGTCACAGGGGTCACAGGGGTGCCTTCCCGCCCCCATGAGATGTTGGGAAAGGGTAGTGGTTTGACCAACATTAATTCTGTGACCAGTAACAGGGGTTGACCGCTACCGACAGTGTATACACTTCGTATAAGTAAAATCAATTATTGAGTTCATCTCAATCACACGAAAGAAAGAAAAAACTATCAAAAAGTCGAATCCAGCGTCGTCTGTGCTGCATTACAATGCTACGAATTGTCCGAACAATATCGAGGCTCACGAAGAGCTATCTGGTATGGATCTTTTTCTGATTGTTTTGTTCTTCCTGATCGCCGTTGCAGTCTTCTTCTTCTTCTTTTTCTTCTTCTTCTTCTTCGGAAGCAACTTGGCCTCCTCACAATGCATTGTGTCTAAGTTAATTACGTGGAGATAAATGCAAACTCATACTGCGGAGGTCTATCTGGGCCGAGAACTCTGTCCAACCGAAAAAATTGACGGGATCCAACATCTTCTCCTGGCAATACCAACCGTTTAGTTCCGAAAGTCTCGTTCGAACCGGTCCGAAATTGTTTTCATTGTCCGCTCCATTTCTCAGGGATTGTAAGGCGGTAGCGGAACTATTAGTCTTGATCCTTTTTGACGAGCGTGCCGTGCTCCTTGTACGGTCTAAACTTTACTTCTCTACAGTATTGCGATTCGAAGAGGCGATTTCAAACTTTTCACGCTTATTGCTACAAACAAATGAAACAGACATAGAAACTTGTCTCCAAGACGTAAATTGAAGTCTGGCTCCGTCTCAAAAATTAGACATGCTGAAGTCGAACTTTTCGACTTCAGCATGTCTTGATTGGGGGCAATTCAAGTCGAAACGAAGTCGAAGAATTCTTACTTGGGTAATTAAAGATTGTCACTCCTTGATCATAAACTGACGGTCCCGTTAACTGTGCGTTAAAAATTAATGATCCCGGTGTGCCAAATCCATTTTTCTAAAGTAAATGCGACTTCAAATGAAAATTTACCAATTCCTAATCATTATCTGGCCATGCCGTCGACCTGATGTTAAAAATTAATAATTTAGGTGTGTTAAACGCATTTTCCTCGAGTTTGAATCACTTTGACCTTTTAACATCTATTAAAATCAGGTCGAAGTATCGATACCTGGATCATTCACTTTTAACATCAGGTTGACGGGACGTTCAGGTAATGATTAAAGAGGGGCAAATATTTATTTGAAGCTAAATTTTCTTGAGGAAAATGCTTTTGACACACCTGAATCATTCATTTTTAACACCAGGTCCACGGGATGTTCAGGTGATGATCAAAGAGTTGTAAATAATTATTTGAAGCCAAATTTTCTTGGGGGAAATGCATTTGCCAGGACTGAATTATTCACTTTTAACATGAGGTCGACGGGATGTTCAGATAATTATCAGAGTGTGGCACATACTTATTTGACACACCTAGATCATTCACTTTTAACAGCAGGTGGATGGGATGTTCAGGTGGGCGATGAACAAAGGAGCGCGAGCTACCTGGGTTCAGGTAATGATCAGATAGTGGCAAATGTTCATTTAAAGGCAAATTTTCTCGAGAAAAATGCATTTGGAACAGGACACTGACGAGGATGGGTTCTGTCTTTTATAGAGAGTAGCTTGGTTAATATGCACACGAAACCGTTATTGCAATAAAAATATTCGTTTTTAATTTCCTTTATGTTCTCTTATATCATAACTGTATCCCATGCACTTTGGATTTTTCATTGTACATCGTGAACTTTAATTCTTGATTTTCGTTTCAATACAATTAATAAAGAATCGCAATGTATTTAGTTACGTTACGACTGGTGTAGCGAAATTGAGGTTCCATTTTGGTTTCCATTTACAAATAACGTAACGAAATAGAAAAGAAAGTTCCGTTTTATTTGTAATAACATAACGTAACGGAACCAAAGATTCGGCTGGGTCCCTTATTAGTGTTGAAATTAGGAAAACGTAATCAACCCTTCTAACCAAACTTTCATAAATAATAACTAACATTGGAGTATAACAAATTTTATTCAAACTTTCTTTATGAGACTAAGAATTATACTGCAACTATTAACACTAAACCCATGTCTCAGAAGAAACAGGAAATGGGTATATTTCACGTTTGAAGGAAAAATATAACTGCGTTTATGGCACTCGCCACCTTCAGATAATTTTGTTCTCGAAAAGCGTTTTTTCTACGTTTCAACTTCAAAAATATCCCAGCAGCTCTTTTTCAATCTTTAAAGTTTGTTTTGGGCTTAAAATGTCGTGAAAAATTTTGTGGCAATAAGCTACTTTTCGAAGTCACATTTTTTTAAAGCTCACTCCCTAATTTTCTTCGTAAGCCCAAAAAATGATGACCTCCAAAGTTGAACAAAATTGGTTGACATATTAACTCATGCCCAAACGACCATGAGGTTTTCCATTGTTTTATCATGGGGAAAAGCCAACTTCTTCTTCTTAATGTGTTATTGAATCGCGCAAATATGGCACTAACCCTCTTATAAGATCCCATGAGTAAATTTTAAGGGCCCTGTAAGAGGGCCTTAAAATTTCACGAGTAATAAAAATTAGGGCCGATTCTTATTCACTGTAGTATTCTGAATAAGCATCTATCATCATTCTTGTTAGTGGTATATTTTGGAGTTTAAATTACACATTAAGAAGAAGTTGCCTTATTCCATGTTAAATCAATAGGAAACATCATGGTCTTTGGGGGATGGATTAATATTGACTGATTTTGCTCAAATTTTGAGATAATGTTTTTGGGCCTTTGAACAATACTAGGGGGTGAGAGTTAAACAAAATAAGGGTCACCCTAATGCCCCTGTACGGAGCAGAAAAGTTGTTTGAAATTTAATTGACTGTGTATGAATCTTGGATATAGCGTTTTAAGCGACTAGTCATATAAAAATGTAAGCCATATTTCTATACATTTCCAGTCACTTTGATTAAATAGTAACAAAAAAATGAACGCTACTCGTGTTTCATAAAAAGTCACTGGAATTTTATAAGACTAGTCAAATAAAATTCTGTATCCAAGATTCATAGAACATAGACACAGAAAAGTGTCTTTGAAATATTAAAAAATATTAAAAAACAATATTTGATTGTTTGCAAAAAATTTCAAAGAATTATTTAGAGTTAAAAATTTAAAGAGTAAATTAATGCCTTCTATAAATTTTAAGCATGACTTGCCCAAGTTTCATACATTTCTTTGCAACACAAAATAGGACAAAATTGACTGTTACTGACATTGAAGTCAGTTAAATTCTTTTGGATTCTTTAAATTTAGTGAATTCATAAATACTTTTTTATCACACTGCCATCATAAGTGCGATTTTAGGTAATGCGAATGATACCTAAAACAGAACTTTTTAGAATAGGCCGTAAAATTCTTACTTAGGGTATTTAGGGTATTGAGGGTACTTAGGGTATTTTAGTATCGACTTCTTACCTCACACACATTACCGGATTCCGTCTCTGGACCCTCTCGGGTTTTTAGATTAGAACTCTATGCAACTTATTTGCACTTACGATTAACTGATGTGATAAAAAATAGTATGTGACACTCGGCCCCTAAGTGGCACTTTGCCTAGTGTGAATTGCAGTACTCGTCTCGTCTCGGCTACGCCTCGACTGCAACTCGAACTGCAACTTACACACTCGGCCGAAAAAGTGCCACTTCGGGCCCCTGTATCTCAAATAACTATAATTTCTTTTGAATTCCACTGAAGTCTTTTAAAGTCCTTTTAATTATCGACTTTATGTTTATTTTTATGAATTCTTAAGCACATATGTAAATCAAAATTTCTAGTAGTTATTTCCTCGGTCCCAGGTGAAAAAGTTTATATAGTTTATATATAGAGGACCAAACATTGATATTTATCACTCATTTATACAAAAGAAAATCATAAAACAAATGAAAAATATCATTTTCTTGTCGACATAAACGTTATATAACTTTTTTACATGTGTTCCTGCGTAGTGATGAAAGCTTTTGTGGTTAGTCGAATTTTCATTGTCAAAAAAGTATATTTCTCAGCCCGCGTGGCACACATTTTTCTTTCTTCTTCAACCAACTTTCCTAGAAAAAAATCCTTGCGCGAGACATACATTTATTTAAATGCCATTAAATATATATGTAGTATCACTAGGAACTGAAGGTTCTAATAGAAAATTAAATATGAAATGATAACATTTTTTAGCCCGATTTTTTCTTTTCCTTTCAATTAAGCTCACCCTGGAGATGTAAATGCCCCTCTTCTTGCTTTTAGTTTGGAAACGTTTCTCTCTACGTTACATGCCGAAATAGCATATCTTGAGTAGTTAAATTGTCATTTGGATATCAAAGGGATGAAACACCCGGCGCGTGGATAAGGGCGCGAAAGGTAATTTGGCTCAGTGAAAGGTAAACATTGCGACAAGCGTATGAGCGCGCTGACGAATTCACGATTCACACCCACGTACCACAAAACAGCCCTCAGCTATTGTTGCTCAAAGCATAATGGAATCTCTGTCCTGTCTCGTTACGGCACAGCCGTTTCTCCAAGCTCTGCCATTTAACCAGTGCTTAATGGCTTCGCAATTGGATTTTACCATTGGTCTTTACCTAAGGAGGCGCCATTTCACGCTTCTCGATCTGATCTCTTCACCCTTCGGTTCCAAGCAGAATTCCCGCTTCTTCTCATTCCCTTATATCAGTGGTCGGCATGCTCTTGACCAAGTCAGGGTAGCCTGACCGGCCTGACCGACGACCTACTTTCTGGTCAGGTACCTGCGAGCTTGGGCAGACCAACCCTTCCCTCAGGGGTCCTTTGTTGGAAAATGGGAGAAAAATTTGAAATTAAAAGTTTCTTAATTCTGAAATCCGCGATTTAAAAGTGATGTATTTGGAATCTGCATATTTTTCCGATTCCAACGACATGTAATTTGTCTATAAAGGTTGAAAATTTGAGAAGTATTTAGTATTAAATTAAATATTGAGCTAAAGTTTCTTGATATTAAACTCCTTCAAATTTTCAACTTTTCTAGGCAAGTAATGTATCATTGGAATCGGAAAAATTCGCAGATGCTGATTATGCTCTTTTCAAATCGCTAGTTGAAAAATTAAAAGTTTTTAAATTTCCTTACATTGACCTGCCGATGGACAAAAGACCCTTGCTGGAGTAAGCTCACTCACACTGAGGTTCACGAACAGACCGAAAAGTGGTAGAAAAAATTATTCCGGGACAAACCTGACCATACCTGAAAAGTGAGCAAAAAGTTTGCCGACCACTGCCTTATATCCTCATCAAGTCGTCACTAATCGACTTGGATCTTCCTCCCATATTTGTCTATTCAATATACCGAGTGTATACATGCAAGCCTATTAATTAAACGTAATATCATTAAAGGGACATTTTCCAGTTTTCATCATAATCCTTGTGGAATTCAGTGAGCAAAACCGCTATCGTTTCTCGATCCTCTTCACGCCTGCCTTCGCCTGTTATCCTGCTCATCCCTTTTAACCCCCTTTACCAAGGCAGGGATGGTTCTCCACTAATTACTGCTCCGTTTCATCCTTGGTGCTTTCACGCGCTGGCGAATCAAGTTCCGTAACTCCCTGTCTCTCCCATCGCACGTGAGATTACAATATGTAAAGATATCATAATAATGTAGACCATTTCATAATCTTCCATACAGTCATAGCCACAGAACTTATATTTAAAAAAAGCCAGGATCAGTATCTGAAGGGTTTTTTTAAGTATTGAAATCTTCGAGATTTTAACATATTCAAGTCCGGGCTGAACTCATAAGGATTTAAAGAGGCACGCTTACGAATCAGTTAGTAATTAGATTTCACAGGTGGGACCACATACTAAAAATGCTGTCCCCCGAGTTGAAAATAAGTACCGATTTATTTACTTATGCCTTGAAAAGGGACTGCTGAAACAGAAATAATGTACCAACTTACTTCGAAATACGGATGAGGAAACTGTTTTACGATCAAATTTTGACGAATGCTCATATAGGATTTATATTCCAAAAAGTTCCTGCTGAAATAGAACTAAAGTACCATCCCGGGTAAAAATATTTGTGCTTGGCTTTGGCTTGGGTAAAGACCAATCTAAGACAGATTGACAACAGAGGAAGAGCGATGCTTCAAGACCTGGCAAACCATCAATATTCAGGTTTCTCTGGTCTAGCCGATGAGACGGAACCATACTATTTTTGATGTCTTCAGACCCTCTGAGGGTCATCACTAATCCGCTTTAAACTTTATAAAATATTTATATTATTTATATTCATGGTATTTATTTAGTATGTAGTAATAAGTTTATTTTTCTGCAATAATTATTATTCTTTGGATGACGAATCTAAAAATGTTGTCCATTTTTTCCTATCTCCAACAGTTCACTAGATACTTCTAGAAAATGACAGTTTTAATCTTTTTACGGAAAATTTTACATGACTGTAGTTGTTGAGACAGACAGGTTCCGAATTTCTTATTTAAAAATTAGTTATTAACAAATGAAAAGTTTTATAGGCTGTAAAATTTTAAACCACAGCAGATGTCAACTGCTTGGTCCTAACCTAGCTACCTGATTCCTGGAAATGGCAGGCCCTGCCGGTGGGGTCCATAGTTTATGGAGGTCGCAGTATAATGGATACTTTTCTTTAAAATCAATTCGGTATATTTATCAAGACAAGTCTTCGTGGTCTTGTCTTGGCACAGTTTACAGCCATAAATGCGAGAGAAGTCCGTGTATCTCCAATGTCTAGCTGGTGAGACATATCGAAGACACTCAAGCCAAAACCAAGCACAAATATTTTTACAAAGTTTTCAGGTACTTTTGTCTTAAAAATAATTTTTCACGGCAAGTTTTTCCCGGTCAAGTTTTCCAATTTTCCCGGTCAACTATGAGTAACATATTCATATTTGCCGCATAAGGCAAAGAATTATTCTAATTCATGACGTTCATTCTAAGCACCCTGTAACACAAAAGAGCGAACAATTGCAAAATGTTTTTCATATAATGGAAAAAAATAAAAATTCTTTCTCTCATAAAGAATAGATATATTTGAAAATTTTAAAAATCAGACTCAAGAAATGTTACACTCTTTAAATCATATGATAAGCTTTCTTTTCACATAATAAAAAGGAAGCGATCATTTTTCGGGTTTTCACGGTAAAGTTTTTTTACTTTCTGGGTTAAGTCAAGTGCATTAACTGTTGGTTGAACGTGAACAAATAAGTTTATAAATATTTCATATTAATTTATTTTATATCACAATTTGTTAAAGATAATATACTTTGGAAGATTAAAATAAAAAATTTCAAGTAAATATCTTAATGTATACCCTTAATTTCTTATTGCAATAAAAGCTATTTGGATGCATGCGAACAACTACTAACTAATGTTAACATGAATAAGTACCGTAAAACGGGGTCATTTCGGACATGCGGAGTAAATTCGGATATTCCAAAATGTAGAGTTTAAATTACTTAAGGGGTTATATCTAGTAATGTTAAAGGATTTTCAATAGTTTTTTTAGCCATGTTAACAAAATTTTATTGAAATGGACTAGAGAGGATCGATTACTACATACTCTAAGGTACTTTTTTATTGAAAAATGTTGAAAACTGGGGGAAATTTGACCGCTGCCGCAAAACACGTTTTTTTATTGTTACTTGCGGCGAGCATGATAACTCTAAAACGGATTATCTAAATATAAAAAACAAACAAGATTTTATTAGTATATTCCTATACGGAATTCGTCAAAGAAGGGTTTAGCAAAATTTTAATTAAAAAAAAATGGCGACGATGTTTCTAAAAATTTCGATTTTTGAGGTTCCAAAAATTCAGTTTTTTCATTAAAAAAAAAATAAATTTTGGTCCAAGTGAAAATTCTTTCCTTCACGAACTCCGCATAAGAACATTCTAATGAAATATTATTGTTTTTTTTTTTTATTTAAGATAATCCGTTCCAGAGCTATCATGCTCACCGCAAGTAATAATAAGAAAAACGTGTTTTGCGGCAGCGGCCATATTTTCCTCAGTTTTCAACATTTTTTAATGAAAAAGTAACTGCAAACATGTAGTGATCGATCCTCTGTAGTCCATTGCAATGACATTTTGTCAACATGACAAAAAAAAAGTTTGAAATTCCATTAAAATAACTAGATGTTACCCCTTAAGGTGATTTGAACCAGTATCTAGACACCTTAAGTAATTTAAACTATCAATTCAGGAATTCCCGAAATTACCCAACATGTCCGAAATTATCCTGTTTGTTGGTACTATTGAACAATAACGAATTATAGTATAATTAGTGTAAATGGAGATAGCCTCAAAAATCTAAGAGCTATAAACCGTAAATAAATGATTGAATCCGTAACCTACTAAATGCACTCATATGCCCTGTTACTGTAGATAAAGTAGAAATTACTTTTCTAGGTTGACCAAAATTATATAAAAAACTATACCATTTAGCCATATCCCTTTCGGGGTAAGTGTGACTCAGTCGGTGAGGAAGGGAGTATTGTGGGGAGGCGTATAGATTTTTATATGGATCTCGAATTCCCGTGATACTTATTTCAATAATGCGTTTGGCCCGCAATACTTCTCCGACCCAGGTTGCTGATCAATCTCTCTAGCGATCACCCCAAGTGACAAGCCTCGCAATGATATCTTGACTACCATGTGATTCAATAACTACTCCTGACCATACTTCAAGTCCGCCTTTTAATCCCCCATTTTCTATGTCTCTGATATCGCATCCGTTTTTCTTTGTTCCAGGTACGCATAAAATATCTAGCTTCTTTACGTGTATAGTTTCTCGTAATTATTTTACCTTCAGACAATTTACCCCTCTAGCATTCCCAACACCTGGTCTCCAATCATGGCCTGAAACTCATCCTTTACCTTTACCGTGTACATGCCTTTCGCCAATCAAAGTTTCAGTCCATTTTAGTGGCTATTTTATTGTTTGTATTATTCGTTGCTTAAATTTTGCGCCTAACTACCACCTTTAAGCGAGATATTTATTTTGCGAGTTGAAATCATGTTAAAAATTAAGTAGTTAGTCGTCGTAGGGTGGAGAGTCAAGCTATAACGTCAGTCCCACCAAACTTCGGTTAATGATGGGGGAGGGGGGGGGGGGATAGAACTGGAACCGAGAGACTCATAGTTGGTGTTTTGTACTAAGATAGTCTCCACGCTTCAGGAGCGTTGTATTAGATAGGATTTAATATGGTCTCATTTGACCATATATATATTCGGTTTCGGTTTCGATTCCTTTGGAAAAGAACTGAAGGGCCAATGACAAAGCCAACGAACGCGTCCTTGGCTTGCGGATAGAGAGGGTCCCTGTACCAAGGGCGGCTGCTGAATATGGTTACATTAATTGATAAGCAGTCGCGGACAATTGTCTAGCGGTGGTCCCGAAGTAATTAACCCCCAAGCGAAGGCGTGAAAATCGAGCCGAAAGCTGAATGGTACCTCGGTGAGGTGTCTCTAACGGTGAGTCTGGAATACCGGGCGACCTCTCAGAGTATGCAGCCTTATACTTGCATGCAGGGCTCTGCAAGCATGGACGAAACCTTTTCCCTAGCTACTCGTCGGACCAACAATGATAACACTCAACATAGTCGTAGTAAGTGCGGTTCAAAACAATCGAACGCTTAGGGCTCCCGACGATGGGTCGGACAACAATGCCGACGATCCTAGAGTTGGGGAAGTCAATCAGAATGGACTTAATGTGATGGACCGGCAAAATCTCATTACTTTTAAGTGGACGGGTCGACTGAGGGGCGACTTGCTGGAGTGCTATGATAACAGTATAGCCCCTGAACGAAAAGGTTACATGGCGCGACTGCATACTCTGAGGTGCGAGAAGCAACCAGAGCTCTCGCATTCTTTGCATAAACGTCTGCGAACCCGTGCCGAGGAACTCCGAAAAAGGGGTTACGTAAGCGAAGCGCCTACAAAACCGCAGCCAGAATAAGCCGGCAACAGAGAAAGAGAGGCGACACTGAGACCAACCGCGAGCTGGCATCCAACAGAGGAAGAGCGATGCTTCAAGACCCGGAAAACCATCAATATTCAGGTTTCTCTCAAGCCCAAAGATCTGGCTGAACTGGATGACGAGCTTCGTGGAGATTCTTCCAGAGAATCCGACCTCTGGATTATCAATTGTAGTGTGTATAATGCAGCGAGAGCTTTGGCAGATGCAAACCGCAAAACAAAACCAACGGTTGATCATAAGACCAAAAGACGAATGCATCAACTCAGCACAAAGATAGGCTGGGCAAGGCAGTACGAGTCCAGCATTCAGTGTGTCGTTGACTGCGTAACATCTGGCAGGACTTTCACTGCCAAGGCTCGACAGTTCGCGCGCGAACTACGGATCTGTCATCACACGCTCAACAAGTCAAAGCTACTGACCATCAGGCAGCATATTGTTGACAGAATACGAGTACTATATAACGCTAGGAGAAGTCTACATCGGAGAGAGAGGTGGGTGAGAGAAAATCAACAGTTATTGTCTGACCTATCTCGACTCTTCCAGGACCCTCCAGGTACTGTCGTCCACACGCCCAAACCAGAGAAGGTCGAGGCTTTTTGGAGAGAAGTCTACGAAGTCCAGCATCCACTGAAAGAAAACTCAAAGAATATAAATAGCTTCGAGGAGCTATGCAGTGAACACATAACACTTGAGGAGGAATGCCTACCTATCACTACCGAGGAGGTGAAAAATGTATTAAGAGGCATGAAGAACTATTCCGCTCCGGGACCAGATGGTATCAAGACCTTTCGGTGGTTGAAGTTTCCTTCAACCCACCAGCATCTGGCATGCATTTCCACCTCATATCTAACGTCGGAAGAGCCTATTCCGGAGTGGTTGATGGAAGGGCGCACAGTGCTCCTGCCGAAGACGGGCAACTTAGCTGACCCTAAGAATTACAGGCCAATAACTTGTCTGAACACACTGTATACGATCTTCACAGCTATCCTAAATGATGGGATTGTTCGGACAATTGGACCTGTGCGGCGGGAGATGTACGAACAACGCGGCTCAAAGAAAGGCGTAGCGGGATGTCGAAAGAACCTGCTCATCGATAAATGTGTCTGCAAAGACGCAGCATTCTATTAGCGTTACCTATCGATGGCCTGGATTGATTACCGAAAAGCTTTCGATTCAACCTCCCACAGATTTATCATCTGTCTGTTGGAAAGCTTAAAGGTTCATCCACACATCGTGATGTGCATAGAGCGATTGATGCCGCTTTGGAAAACCAGATCTACTACCTCATCTGGAAAACATCGTGTGATCACTAACAGTGTCACCTTTCAGAGAGGTGTGTTTCAGGGCGACACCATGAGCCCTCTCCTCTTTTGCCTCACATTATTGCCACTATCTTTCGCACTTCGCCATTCCGAAGGGTGCCTCTGCGGCAAACCTGGAAATTGAAAGCATAAGGACACTCATGTATCTTACATGGATGATCCTAAGATCTATGCTAAACATCAAGAGAAACTAAATCTAGCTCTAGACATTGTCAAAGAGTACACTCAAGAGATTGGAATGGAGTTTGGGTTAGAAAAATGCGCCAAGGTTCATTTAAAGAAAGGAAAACTTAATGGCATCCCGGAGGACCCTGAGCTCATCGACAGAAACGCTATACGACACCTTGGCGCTGGAGAGACCTATACATACCTGAGCGTGCCACAGAGCTGAATTCAGGACGTGACATCTATGAAGGATACTCTCCGATGCAGATACAAACGTCTCATTCGACGAATTTGGTCTTCCGAACATGCTGGCCACCTATCTCACGGTAGTGATAAGCAAAATAGTTTACTTTTCAATTATATTAATGATATTGCAACATTGTTGAAAGTTTAATATTTTTAATTTCATTATTTCATCACAACATTTAATATTAACTCATATAATACGCTTAACTATGAAGAGATTTCTGAAATTCCTGAATTTCCAAGTCACACTTATAGTTTCGCGGTAAGAAAATTTTAATGGAAATGAATTAAGTTGTCTATATATAGAAATATAATTAAAATAATAATCGCACATAGGAATTGATGATTTGTTTCTATAAGATTGGGTAAAACCTGACTGCGCTCTTTAAGAGTAGGAAAACCTGAATTTTACTGCGATCAGAAGTAAATGGCCAGTTTTTTAACCAAATTCCCGGACATTCCCTGGTTCTTTCCCGGTCAATAAAATTTCCGGTCATTTCCCGGTTTTTCGGTCAAATCGCCACCCTGTAACTTTTAATTCTCAATTTACAGTATAAATAAGAAGTGGGACGATGGTCGTGGGGGCTAAGGCGTAGGCTTTAGACCCACACCGTCGGCTTGCGGGTTCGATTCCCGCCTCACACTCTGGAAGAGCCTCGGCGGCCCATGCGGCGAACACTAGCCTAGCAAGGGAGTTGTTCACCTCCGGAGAGTCCGTGGGACCGGTACCTCTAGAGAAAAAGGTTTCTCTAAGTACTTAAAGCTGCTGCTCTTGGTGGTTCGGAACCCACCTTAAACTGTAGGTCCCCCTCTCGCCACCAAGTAAGTGCGTGGGGGAGTGTGTAAAGGAATAGGGAAGAGATACAAGAAAAATGTAAACCCTTAGGGGACACATTAGAAGCTTCCATTCCAGTATAAATAAGATTATTCCTGTACTGCAGTACCGCCGCGGTAAGATATACTGAACATCCTGAATTCGAGAGCTAAATGATCTCATCTTTCACCGTCAGTTTGTTAAAATACTCATAATGGTGATAATCCCCGTCGTCGAAAACAAGATCTCTTGGAAAAAGGGGTTCTAAATGAATTACGGATTGAGCTTAGAGGGAGATTGGTTATTTTGATAATCATGAGGTAATATTCAAGGAAAAGGGTCGGAACTTTAATTGCATGAAATAAAGTTACTACAGAGATAATTATTAATGCCATCCTACGTATTTTAAGTAACAGGATCAGAATCATTTCCGAGATCATACCTTACGTTTTAGGAATTGAAATCAACTCCACAAAAATCCGCAAATGAAATAACAGTGATCTGATATTTAGGTATACTAGCTGCCGTACAAACTATAAAGATGCATAAGTCCAATCTCACTTGAACTGAGAACATCGAGAAAAACTGTTTGCCCAACGAACTCTGATATGGAGTAAAATTTTGATAAATCTAGATATACTTTTTGGATTAAAATAATTTGCTCTTTTATATTTTGCAAGACAATGAGAGAGAGAAATCCAAAAGGAAAGATACGTAAGTGTTTGGGCTCTTTTACAAGACAAAAACATACGTAAGGACAAGTCATTATTTTCGCTTGTAAATTCGCTCCGCAATCAGTCACATTTACAAGGAAAAAAACATGAAGTACTTTATAATCTTTTTGATTTGTATTCTGATGACATATGAGATGCCTTTTACAAATTTTAGGACCCGCCAAGTGGTTTCTGTTCCATTTTCTCTGGTATTTCTCAACTTTTTTTACTTTCCTCACTTTGAAACAGTCATTTTTTGCAATGAATATTAATAATTAATCATTTTTATGAACGCAGTTAGATGAAGCTTTCTTTTACGAATCCAATTATACCAACAACTTATTGTTCATAAAAATGTCACTTATATATCTTTTAAATTTGGACGGCAGTATAGGGCAAACCCCCTACAGTAAATAATCCAATCTACAGTAGATAATCATTAATTAGAAGCACAAATATGCTTAAGATTATTAAGTTCAATTTATTGTTACGTTTATAGTATCTTGTATCTTAATAAAACGAAATTTTATTATTTTACAGAAATATGAGTATTTTTTTATTAATGTGTATCTACTGCAGGTTGCATTATCTATTGGGTGAGCATCTTCAACTATGTAATTAATTGTGAATCCTAAAATATAGTTATTTGTTTAAAAAATATGTTCTATAGAAAAAATTGTATCCACTGAAAAGTAAGCCATTATTTATAAAAATTCAACCGTTTTTTTAAATTATCAGAAAAATATTTTTTAATAAGCATGTTTAATAAAATTGAACTATACATGTTTTAATGCAGAAAATGGGGTGCAGTAGTTGGTTCTCTTGAAGAGGATTATTCTCAAATCAAGAGGATCCTCTAAAAGGAAGAGGAAAAATCCTCTCAATTGGAGAGGATCATCTAATCCGTTTTAAATGCAATCCTCTCTCTGTTTTGGAGAATATTTCATCTTCTTCTAAATATGATTGGAGCCCGGAAAAATGTGCTAGATTCGTATAGACTACATTATTTTATTGTTTATTTATTAGGCGAAAATTTGCGATAATCTATTAAAATTCGCCGTTACGAAACGTTTTTTTTTTAACTCACGGACTCTAATTGTTCTAACAAAACCGCCAAATCACCAACCAGTTCTATAATGTTGGTTAATAGAAGCGGCATTTTTGCCATTCTTTTTAATTTTTCGATACTTAATACATTGTTCTCTGAAAACGAAGAAAAAAAACATAAAAGAGAAATGCATGCGAGTTTTGTGTACGGGAATAGAGGAAAGGAGATAATAGCAATAAAGAAATCAGACAATTTGTACACCACGTGCAGAGAGAAATGCAGAATCTAAAAATTTTCTTACTTTCGAACCACTTTACATACATCAGAGGTCCACATTTTTTAACAGCCAAATCAGCTCTTTATTTATTGTTTAAATGTTATAAATCACTGCATCCTTAAAAATTCACCGGTTCACTTAAAACTGACCGACACTAAACAAGTTAGGTTATTACGCTTGATTGACTCCGCATGCGCAAGTTTTGATCTGAGAGTAATTCCTCTACAAATTAGAGGATTATACTTGATCCTAGAGCAAAATGCAAAAGTCTTCCTTTTGCCATCTGTCCTCTCAAAAAAAGTGGGGAATCCTCTAATTTCTAGAGGAATATTCTCCTTTTGAGAGGAAAATGTGAGAGGATTGAAGAAGAGGAATTTCCCTCTCAAATTAAGAATATTTTTTTCTCGGTGTTGTAATGAATAAAAAATCATTTTATATAATTCAGCACTTTCTGTCTTAAATTTGTTTTGACAAATTGAGTAGAATGGACACTCGCTATTATATTTGAAAATCTAGAAGTAATAAATTATTAAGTACAATTATTCATTTTATGATCATCAATTTTACTTTAAAACCATGGCCGCAAGGCAACATATTGAAGAAAATTTGAAGAAAAATGAAAATTGGTTCCCTTTAAATTTTAATAAACCAACCTAAAAAATTGTTCCTTATACTTTCAATAATTCATGCATGTGAAGCTTCATTGAAAAATTAAATGATTTCTAAATGATTTTCCTAAATCCGAAGAATTTACCAAATTTGTTGAAATAATTTATAATGTGAACATTACAGCTAATTTTGTTTCGATTTATTACAATAAAGTGTAAGAAGGAATTTAAATCAGGTGTTAATTCTCCAAATACATAATCTCTATCTCATCCTGTTTGGTACAATGAAACACAAACTTACATTTATTTCACAAATAACTATGTATCGTCTTTTGAAGTGTGAGCGACTTTACCCTACAATGTGGGGCTAAGTCGCCCATTGATTAAAAAAAGTAAAATAACATTTTTTTAATTAATTAAAAGAAAATAAATTTACCTAAACGGATAGCAACGTATTTTTTATTTCTTAAACATAGTGATCAACAAGAGAAACCATTTTTCGTTTGGTTTATAATAATTCATGTAAAAGTTGGCATAATTCTTATTCGTGTGCTAAAAAATATGACCCACTGCACAAATTTTCACAAATTTGCAAGTCAAGTTTTTCACGAGTTTTTTTACAGAACCTGACCAAATTTCCAAAACTGAAAATCTTATACAAATAAACTTTTTATTTATTATATCAAACAAAACTGCCATAAGCAACATTTAGAATAAAGTATAATATTTTTCAAAAAGAAAACAATCGCTTATCTTTAAATTTCTCATTTAGAGCAAGGGACAATCAATCAATTAAAGAAAAACTTTTGGGTGAGTCTTTTTCCCCCATACGTGCCGCTTAGCCCCATTTTACAACATATGAACCGCTGAATTGAATATCTTTGCTCTTTAAATGTCTGCCTTTTGCGAAAAAAATTTGTTATTTTAAAATATCCATAGTCAAACAATGCATTATTTACAATTTTATTTCGTTCTTGTAATTAATTTTTAATTATTCATTGCTAATATACGAAAAGATGTTACTGTTTTAAATAAATTGGTGTTCAGTCAGTGCAGTTCTTAGCGTTATACAAATGTGATTGGCAAATGTCAAATTTTAGTAGTTGAACAGTCGAAATAATGTATCCGTTATTGCGCAGATAACATAAAATATAAGATAAATTAGTCCTTTCCTGCAGAAAAGGACTAATTTTTCTTGTTGAATTCGACTGTACGTACACATTTAAACAATCTAAAAGTGTTTTGACATTTAGTGGAAAGCTTTATATCGGACCACTCTACAAAAATATGACAGAACTATAACGTCAACTTTGAAATTGTGTTTTCTTTCTGTCGCAGAATCGCTGGCGGAGTACGAACTGGAAAGAAAGACACGTCAGCACCAGCCCTCTGAGAGAGACCAGGTCAAGTCTCCTCTTCAAGGTGCGTCGATCGAAACTTTGTCAATCAATTGTCACTCAATCTAACGATCTGGCGACTTAAGGTTGCTTGTACAAAGGGGTGGAGGTAATTTTTTACATTCAGAAGACTCGTGGAAGTTTTTGAAGAAGGATTAGTGGAAGGAGGGAGACTCTAAAATTCCATTGAAGTAGAAACTCTGCGTTTACAGCCGGCATTGCGTGTACTTGTGTAGCGTTAGGCCAATCGCAGTTTCTTACGATCGCGAATAAACTTCGATCTTTAATTAGAAACTCGGCAGAGGGAGAGAATGAGGGGCTGGTTGCGCCCGGCGGGTTTCTTGTAGCAGCGTCGTAGCGGCGTCAGCGGCATTACCGTCGGCAGATTTGAAACTTGTCCGCCCCGGAAACTTGCAAAGAGCGGCCAAACTTTTACCGGCAAAAAGCTATCGAGGGCGCGATTCCAACGTAGCGCCTGCCCGGCAAACCGCTGCATGTAAATAATCGTTTCTCTCTCAAGAGAATGGCCTCGGGTTAAGTGGTTTATAAGATTTCTAAATTTTATATCTATTACGTTCATTTTGTGGATGCTAATCTCTGAATCAGTATTAGTTAAAAATAACTCCTCGAAAGGATGAAAGTCAATCACTATGAGTCATTTGGGGACTTTCGCATGAAAAGGATCCTTATGGTTGGTATGGAGTTGCATATAGGATCAAATATCCAGATGAATTCTTGATATTTTAAGCCCAAGACGAACTCTTTAGGTGAAAAAACGAGTTGCCAGGGTGTTTTTGAAGTTGGATCTTCGTAAAAACCGCTTTTCGATAAAAACGCAACTAAAGTTAGCGAGTGCTATAACCACACGTATTACTCCGGAAAATTTTCTATTAAACTAAAATTTGATGTTAATTGATATATGTTTAATTAATTTAAATAAATCTAAGGGTTGGACGCAAAAAATTCAAAACTGAATTTTTGAGGTTACACTAATGTTCTCACACATTTACAGTGACGACAAGGAGAGAAAGTCTCAGAAAACATCTGGGTATCATAATATGGCAGGAATATAAATAAAGAGATCTTATTTTTATTTTTATTACACATTTTTAGATATAACAACATCAATTTTAAATATATACATACAAAAAACTGCGGGATTCAAAATAGTTAAGGCTTAAATAAAAGTTGGTATCTTTTAGGACTTTAACTTTAATAGAAACATGTGGAGACCCAAAAGGGTTCCATAGGAGAGCACTTGAATAGAACAACATTAAGGGCCCTGGACATCGAGTGTAAATCGCAAAAATGGGATACAGGCCAAACGGTGAAGCCATTTTGTCTGATTTTTTGTATGCAGAGTCTAAAGAGTATAGAGACTCTCGGTACAGCTCGGTATTTTCGATGAAAATTCTATTTTTGATGCAAAAATTAAAATAAATAAATTGTCGTCGAGCGCATCTTTGCAGTACAGTGTTCTACTATTTAGTGGAGCAGGGAATGGGTAAGGAAGTTATTTTTCTCGAGTTTTTCTTTGCGCGCTCCAAGCGAGAACAGGGAAAACTATCACCCCTTACGGCTCAAGTCTGCAGGTAATGAAACACCCAACGTGACCATTCAGGGGCGAACACACCGTATATGAAAACTAGGGGCCCCTACCCAAATGAGTGGGTGAATTCCCAAAAGGCTGGATGCAATATTCACGCCGACTCAGTGTAACTGTACAATTTTCGGCAACTTACTCCGAAAGTAGTACCTTGTTACATTAAATGACAATATACAAGCTTTCTGTATAAAAAGGCAGATTATACAAACATGCAAGATCTCAATAATCTGTGTCGCTCAATTCCCTCAGAAAAACAACAGATTTATTCGCATTGTACACAAAGTTTGCATGCTTGCACAACTCAGGGGCTGTCTGCCATGACCGGTTATAGAATTTGACTGTATTCTATGTACACTTGCATTTCATTTTGTCCAAAACTGAAACTGTAAATCGTTTTGCGACTAATGTTTTACTTCACGATGTTGCTTCAAGGCAAATACTGCATTTCTTACGAGCAGTTTATCATTACATTCGGAAATGTTACATTTACGCATCATGAAGGAAATTGTATACA